>OZ001663.1:21030811-21205228 GCA_963924145.1 Pyrausta purpuralis
GATCGAACTTACAGTTTTCAAGATAGAGCACATTCTCAATAACAGCAAACATGCTACACAAACAAGAAAAACAAAATCAAATTTGCTGTCAACAAAATATTGTGGTATTTTAGGTAAGTTGAAGTAAGTGGATCTCTTTTGTACGTAGTTTAGTTGGCACGGAACCCTTAGTGTGCGAGTCCGACTCGCACTTGGCCGTTTTTTTTTTAGTTAAAATTATGTGTGGATTTTTATTTATTAATAAAATATAATGCTCGGCTACGTAAATGGTGACAGAAGTCCGCCAACGTTTTTTTTGGTCACTGTGAGCGCTGACATCGATTCTGATTCCCCCACTAACTAATTCGCACACAGCGAATAACAGACGCAAAAGGACTACCATCAAAATCGTAAATATTATTACTCGTAGCAGGAATTTATAAATAAAGAGATAGCTTTACCTTCAGTAGCCAAGGCGTAGTCCTTCAAATGCCCTAGCACTGGCAAAGTGACGGTGTGAACGCCGCCCGCGTGCACACATGCGTATGTATTGTTTGTGCACTGGAAACAATGAAAATAACTCTTAATCGTATCGATTAGTGCTCCA
This sequence comes from Pyrausta purpuralis, assembly GCA_963924145.1. Lineage (NCBI taxonomy): Eukaryota > Metazoa > Arthropoda > Insecta > Lepidoptera > Crambidae > Pyrausta > Pyrausta purpuralis. Next base: position 21,031,398 of record OZ001663.1, read on the forward strand.
CCACGTTAAAACCCAACGTAGCAACATGATGTTCGTTTAGAATATAGGAGAGTGGAAGCGTCACACAGAAGTATACTATCTTTAAAAGGCTATCTAAGTCTATAAATCCAAGTTTCTGGGTATAATTACATTTTTGTTTTTATAGTGTTTTGTCACTAGAACAAACTTAATAATATAAATTGCACTTGTAATAAGCAACTTTAGCAGTGTGACAGACGAGGAATCGAAGATCACACTGCCAAATATTTCTGGGTATAGTTTCTAAAATAATTTAACTTCCATACATCAAATGCACGTAATGTACAGTCGCCAGCACATCAGGTTACCCACGTTTGTTGCAAACTAGCCCTTATTACAACGGGATAAGACAACGCAGTGTTTACCTTGACGTGCTGTTGTTCTTACTAGCTTCTAAGGTTTTCCTTTTTCTATATGGGGTGAAAATCCAGAATCTGAAGTTTAAGACTATAGTAAGCACGCGGAACAATATTCTGGAGACTTTTCAACAGAAGCAACTTCAGAATTTTGTCAATCTTTAACAGACGAAGACTTAATTAAAAAAAAAAACCATGATATCAAGCTTAGTTTGGGATGTATGAAAACGACCAAATTTGTCTCATTCCATAAAGGGTTACGGTTTGGAAAACGTTATCGCCCCGCAAGGATATTTCGACCGCAAATGTAAGCAATTCTGCCAATTCTAACGCCCGCTATCGATACTTTTAATGCATACAAAGTCAGGGGCAAAACGATTCTGTATGGTTTTATCAGTTTCATTCAAAAGTATGTTCATACCGGGTACAAATGCACAGGGTACGAGTATTGCAGATCGACGTTATCAGTCAGCACCATGTTGATCTCCACCGCTTCGATGACGTAGAGGGCGTGGCTGTCGCCTTCCTCTCTGTCTGTGGGCTGGAAGAAGAAATAATAAATAAATTAATAAATATCCTTTGGACATTCCCACACATCGCCATCTAGTTCCAAAGTAAGCTACTTAAAGCTTGTGTTATGGGTGCCAGACAACGGTTATAATACTTGAATACTTTTTGTTTGTAAATACATACATGATATACATAGAAAACACCCAGACCAATACAAACAGACATGTTCATGCACACAAATGTTTGTATTGTGCGGGGATCGAACCCGCAACCCGTTGCGTAGTAGGCGATTTCTCGACCACTACACCAGACGGGTCGTCAATAAAATATTAGCACTCGAGCAAAAAGTTGCTAACGGAGAGCATGCGCTCTCTGAAAGCGGTTTGATGGGAGGCCACGAACGAAAACACAACGTCGTGTTCACAACATAGTCGACAAACAAGTCTTGTTTTTAAGTAAATTACTTTTCCGACGACTTCAAATTTTTTATCAGCATAATTTGTGATTATGAATATGATAATAGATATTACAATAAAAGACGACCCGTCTGGTGTAGTGGTCGAGAAATCGCCTACTACGCAGCAGGTTGCGGGTCCCCCCCCGCACAATACAAACATTTGTGTGCATGAACATGTCTGTTTGTATTGGTCTAGGTGTTTTCTATGTATATCATGTATGTATTTACAAACAAAAAGTATTTAAGTATTATATCCGTTGTCTGGCACCCATAACACAAGCTTTGAGTAGCTTACTTTGGGACTAGATGGCGATGTGTGGGAATGTCCAAAGGATATTTATTTATTTATAGTACGCAATTTGACGCGACGTACGGTGATACTATGTACGCGACCGACGCCGTTTATAGGAGACCTTAGCATCCTTAGGTAGGTTAGCAGCGCAATGCTAGTTACTAGCTCAGCTGTGAACGCACATACGTAGAATTTGACAGTGCTGATGGCTAATTTGAACGAACACTTCTTGACGGTGCACCCGTCCGCGGATCACAATTGCATCTTGATCGTTTGCAAGTTACTTAATAACCTCGCCAGACCAAAAGGGAGTTACAATCCTTTGCCACTCATGATGGTGAATTTTCACAACCAAAGTTATGGATGAAACACTGCATGCAATAATAGTTTTGAAGACTTACATTCGAGAAAAGAAGGCAGTGATACAAAGCCTCGAAGCACGTAGTGTAACGTAGCGTTTACACTTAAACGACAAACCTTGAAAGTCTTTTTCTTCATGAAAAATACTGATATTATTTTGAAATCCAAAACATCGCTTGTTGCGCGCGCGGCTAACCAGCTGAGCGGCGAACAATAGGACCGGGTGGAGGAACGAGTTCCCTGCCCCCGCGTCCCGTGCATGCGTCTGTCTCGCCCTCTGCGCGAGCAGACCGAAACTAGCTCTGACGACGTCTCCACGTCGCTTTGCTCTCGCGAGCGCCCTAGACGGAGTGCTTCGTAATATTATTTATTTTGTCATCGAATCTAATACTAGAATTTCTGTGAATCCCGTACTGGGTAAGTTGTGCAAATAATTTATTATGCTTTAGTGCAGCTGTGTTGTGTTTTTTTATGTGTAATAAGCCAAGTAGGTGACGTGCCTTGTTGACCGTTGCAATTTCAAAATAGTGTTAGTTATTGCTTACAGCCGATGTTTATGTAGCATTCTTATAAGAAATGTAAAACTTATTAATTATTTGCTGATGTTTTGAGTTCGTAATAGGCCGTCTTCGTTTTTTAAATTTAAATATCTTGAGCGACCTGACCGTTACTGATTTAAATTTTAACGGCCACCTAGTCTCCTTCTTCCTTGTGCTAGCCATGTTGTCTCAGACAATTGACGGTATCGAACATCCAGTGGCATATATGAGCCGGTCACTGACAAAACCAGAGCAAAATTACAGCACGACTGAACGAGAAGCCCTTGCCGTTCTTACAGCTCTCGAGCACTGGCGCTGCTATCTGGAAAACGGTAAAACCTTCAAAGTTTTTACAGACCATTCGGCATTAAAATGGTTTATGACTCTTTCAAATCCTACCGGCCGACTGGCAAGATGGGGAGTACGACTTTCTTCTTTTAATTTCCAAATAGAGCATCGTCGCGGAAAGGATAACATTATCCCAGACGCGCTATCTAGGTGCCTGCCTGTTGATGCCCTTATCAATACTGACACTCATACAATTTCTGTTCCAACCACTCAGGATGAGTGGTACCTCAAATTTTTAAGGGTTGCCAAGATACACCAATTAGTTTTCCCAACTATAGAGTAGAAAACGGTATCCTTTATAGATATATGAAAAATAAAAATATCCTTACCATGGAATTTGATTGGAAAGAGGTGATACCGCAAGAACATAGACAACAAATTCTTCAGCAATGTCATTCAGAGACTACAGCCGGTCATTTCGGCGTGTTCAAGACTTATAAACGCTTGGCACTTCGATTTTATTGGCCAGGCATGTATGCAGATACTGTGAATTTTGTTAGTAATTGTGAAATCTGTCTCGCATATAAGTTACCAACTCACGGTACACTGGGAAAGATGGGCAGGCCCAAAGATGTATCCCGACCCTTTCAGGCAATTTCAATAGATTTGGTTGGTCCACTACCTAACACTAGAAGACAAAATAGCTATATTTTTGTCGTCAATTGCTGTTTTTCTAAATATTGTTTATTTTTCCCACTCCGAAGAGCTACGGCTGAACTTGTTGCCAAGCATTTAGAGAACGACATATTTTTGGTTCATGGAATACCTCAATCCATAATTCTAGATAACGGTTGCCAATTCATTAGTAATGAGTTAGACCGCCTCTTCAAAAAGTATAAAGTGCCAAAGGTACACTTTACGCCAAAATACACTCCTCAAATTAATACTGTCGAAAGGTACAATAAAACCATCGTCACTGCTATTTCTACTTTCATTGAAAACGATCATAGATCATGGGACCTTAATCTAGCACAGATACAGTTTGCAATCAACAACTCGGTCAATGAAACCACCGGTTACACTCCCGCATTCCTGGTTCATGGAAGAGAATTAGTCACATGTGGTTCACATTATGTAGAAGATGTTGATGCACATAACTTAATTTTTCTTCCTCGGGATCCTTATGCAGAAAATTTGGGCCATTTATCAATTATCTTCGATAAAGTACAGTCTGCCTTATGGCATGCACATGTAAAAAATACTGAACGATATAATCTACGTAGAAAAGAGTATGAATTTAATATCGGTGATATCGTTTGGAAACGCTGTTATTTCCAAAGCGATAAAGATGCGCATTTTAGCAAAAAATTGGCACCAAAATACCAAAAATGTAAAGTTATATCTAAAAGATCTCCTTTGGTTTACGTACTGGAGGATATGAATGGTCGTGACTTAGGAGTCTGGCACATTAAAGATCTTAAAATAGTAGGAAGCAAACCATATAAAATGACCAAATAATTACATAATTTTGATAAGCCTAGTATTTAAAAAGAACATAGTTTCTATTATTGTTATCTTTTGATAAGTTAAGGCCTACATAGAACTAGAAAACATAATTTTACAGTCTTTTCGCCTGTTCTTAACGGATTTTTCATAGGAAAAAATCCTTCTCTAAGAGAGGGGGTACTGTAACGTAGCGTTTACACTTAAACGACAAACCTTGAAAGTCTTTTTCTTCATGAAAAATACTGATATTATTTTGAAATCCAAAACATCGCTTGTTGCGCGCGCGGCTAACCAGCTGAGCGGCGAACAATAGGACCGGGTGGAGGAACGAGTTCCCTGCCCCCGCGTCCCGTGCATGCGTCTGTCTCGCCCTCTGCGCGAGCAGACCGAAACTAGCTCTGACGACGTCTCCACGTCGCTTTGCTCTCGCGAGCGCCCTAGACGGAGTGCTTCGTAATATTATTTATTTTGTCATCGAATCTAATACTAGAATTTCTGTGAATCCCGTACTGGGTAAGTTGTGCAAATAATTTATTATGCTTTAGTGCAGCTGTGTTGTGTTTTTTTATGTGTAATAAGCCCAAGTAGGTGACGTGCCTTGTTGACCGTTGCAATTTCAAAATAGTGTTAGTTATTGCTTACAGCCGATGTTTATGTAGCATTCTTATAAGAAATGTAAAACTTATTAATTATTTGCTGATGTTTTGAGTTCGTAATAGGCCGTCTTCGTTTTTTAAATTTAAATATCTTGAGCGACCTGACCGTTACTGATTTAAATTTTAACGGCCACCTAGTCTCCTTCTTCCTTGTGCTAGCTATGTTGGTTTTTCTAGAATTTCCTCATAATCCTTAGGTTTTAAACCTTGTCGGAATAAATTGTAATGGGCGTGAATGATGCGATTACAGGAACACCCACTGGATTAAACCTTCTCCTGAGCTCAGCGTGGAAGCAGTGGTGCTGGACAAACCCTACCTGCGGACCGAGAGGAATGACCTGAGGAGAGTGGGGTATTCTAGACCCGGGACGGTGCATTTTTATTAAGACCTAGGCGACCTACGACCCTAACTTCTTTTTTAAATAAACTTTTATATCTAACTATAAATATTCTTTATTTTTTATACTTCTTTTGCTCACCCTCCAAAAGGGTGACAGTAGTTACAGCTGCCAATGGTAGAGTATCTCCATCACCTAGGGCTAGGATGAAACAGGACTCTGTCCCGTCGTTACTAAATGTATCTAAAACTAGCGGTCCCGGCGAACGTTGTTTCACTCCAGCCCCGGCCCCAACATTCGGGATAAAAAGTATCCTATGTCCTTATCAGTGTTCTAAGCTACCTCCCCACTGTTTCACCCCAGCCCCGTCCCACCAAAGCCCCGGCCCCGTCGAAAGGGATAAAAAGTATCCTATGTCCTTTATCTGGTTCTAAGCTACCTCCTCACTAATATTCAGCCAAATCGGTTTACCTGTATTTGAGTTATAGTCTAATAACACGACTTTCTTTTATATACAGGGTGTTGTTTTGGTCAGTGACATCCAACTTAGGGATGATAATATGAGTTAAGCTTATTCCAAAAAAAATGATTTCTTGAAATTCTAAGCAAGTATTATACAAGAATTACAAAACGAATGGGAAAACTTGCACCCTAGCCCGTAGCTAGCGCTTATCTACAAAATACTACGCCGTAGCTAGTAAGCTACGAAGAGGCTACCTGGTGTAGGTAGTTTTGACTCGATTGCTGTACCGCATTAAACAAAAATAGGATTTTTCTATTTCAAAAAAATATTTTTTTTTGGCATCAGTATAGTTTGTACAGCCACCCCTGAGTCGCTCGTCACTGACCAAAACAACATCCTGTATATAGTTTAAGCAGAAACGTACTAAATACTTACATTTGGCAACAGCAGACAGTGATACAACGCTCCGGAACATGTAGCCACCACGACCAACGGGGGGGTGTCACCACCACCCAGGGCTAGGATGGAACAGGATTCGGTGCCGTAGTTATCATCAGCTGGGGGATACATGGACAGAGGACCGGTGAGCTTCGGTTGCAGCGAGCTGAAAATGTAAATGAGTTTGTCAAAACAATACAAAGGTACTATTTTTCCTTCGGTTGTCAGAATTTCAACACAGTTTTGAACGCAGTAAGTAAAATTAGGCGCAATGCTTCAATTAGTTTTATTTATAACACAACAAGAAATTACGGACCCCACTACTTCATTAGTTGATTTCGATGTGTGAGTGCAAATATTAATAACACCACTTAATGTGTGTGGGAACGTCGACTGCTCCGCGAATTGAGTTCAGTGGCCGTAGTGCGAGTCAAAGCGAGACTTACTCGATCAAACGCATCGAGCGCATAAACATGAATTTATATGGGATTGTTTTAGGGTAAACGTTAGCTACTAGACGGCGGTGCTTTAATCCCATATAAATTGACGTTAACGCGCTCGATTCGTTTGATCGAGTCTGTCTCGCTCCGACTCGCACTACAACCTCTGTATGCCTACGTCACGGTCGACTAGTCGCGTGATAAATCCGATAAAGCTCTCCTTAGGAGCAGCGCTGGCACATTCAATGACAAAAACCGTCCGATCTCTCGCGAGTTCACGTCAATTATGACAAGTTGTACAACAATAGTAGATTGTTTGTTATACAAGGGGAGAAAGTGACCCATTTCACTCGAGATGTTTTTATAGGATATAATAATTCGAGAGTGAAATGGGTGCTTTCACCCGAGTTAAACATACTATTTTTCATTTCGACTGTAAAGGAAATTAATTAATCTAGCTGTGTGATTGAAGATGTGATGATGAGGTATTATGTTGTTTGGGGAGAGATGAAACCTCATTTTTTTTACATCACATATCAGTTTGTTTACTGTCGTTATACATAAAACACACGATTAGAAGGACAGTAACGGCACGGAAGACAAAAGAGTACATAAAACGCAAACGATATCAAATATTTCAAATAAATGTTAAAAATATCGTTCGATTTTTTCTTACAGACAATAATAATAGAAGATCGCAACCTTAACCTTTTCACCAAAACTAAAGAAAGAAAGAAAGAAAATATATTTATTTGACTCAAATACAAGCATAATATGCAAATATATTAGAAAAGCAGGCGACTTGAGTCAAAAAGGCACCCGCTCAGCATAAGTCGTAGCAGCGGGACGCATACCACGACGCTGATTTTCAGCGGGTGCCTTAGTGGGTAGTAATAATTCGGCAGTGAAATAAACACTAAAAAGAAAAATATATACATCACAAAATTAACAATAAAATATAAATAACACAACATTTGATTATTAATAAAATTATTAATGTGTATTAAATACATAATATGAAAAAAAATGGTTTGGCTTTGTTGCGGCGGCCATAGACAAAGTTTTACTAATCTGTGGCGGTCGGCCATCATGCGCATTCCGACGAAATACGAGTGAAACCGATAATAAATGCCACGCCACCCAGCCACGTACAAGCATAGCAAACACGTTTTGTCGGACACGTTGGCATTGATTGATAGCAGTAATTGTGTTGTGTTAATGGCTAACAAACAAGTAAACAAAAGAAATGATCGTATCCAACGGAACTGGTCAATGAAAAAGACTGCGATGGACTCCACGCGTCACCGCCACGCACGATCACTATGCATGCGTACACGGACAGAGAAGAACCCTGAACGCACGGCGTATAATTACATATGTCTGGGTTTGCGACCCCCTAGCTCGACGCGCATACCCCGTTGGTAAGTTAACCTGTGCTTTTCGTCTTCACATTGATTATGTAGTAAGTGCTGTTTAAGTTTTGATTTAAACGTTGATTTTACTTTCAGGGCGCGCAACGGCGGGGGCAGCGACTACAACAGGTTATGTCAAATTCCAGGTTCAATTTTGCCTCATGAGATAGCGCTATGAGTGACAGCTACAGGTGGGGGTGAGTCAGAAGATTAATGAACAACAAAATGGCGGCAAGTCGCCTCCGCCTGCTTAATAATCTGTGCAATAATCGACCAAAATAATAAAAAATATATTGTCAAAGACAAACAAAATGTGACAATTTAAAATGTAAAAAAAATGTCACTATGTTTTTCGGCAACCGAATATTATATTTGTTTAAATTGTTAAAAATGAGACCTATTGTAAATTTTTAAAATCAGTGACCATTATAAACACGCTTTTAATGTTTAGCTAATCTTAAAAATATGGAAAGCGTGTTTATTTTAATAATATGATGTGATTTAATCATCTTTACTCCATGTCTGATAGTAGTAATAAAAACTAAATTACTTTCCAACCTAGGGATGGAAAAGCTATTTTCCACCCGTCTATCTTCACATGAAAGTTCAATTCTCACCGGCAACTGAATGACCAATCACAACGACATGTATGTATATCTTCCAAAGGATATTGAGCAAAGCCGGGCCCAGATTGCGTCTTTAATAGTTTATATTTCAAAAATCTTTTTTGAATTATAATTGCACTGGTATTTTAAGGGTAACTAAGTAAGTAAGTATTGAAGTTACTTTAGTAAAATATAACAATTACCCTCTGAATGTAACAAAATGAATGTAGGTAAGGTGCAAAAACTCTGCAATCACAAAGCATAACCTCAAAATGTCTAATCTGCCATTGAATTCCTCGTAAACCGCTAATTATTTTCCAAAAATATTTTTGTCAGTATTCTTTCAAATACGTATATATTTTACCCGAAAATTTTGTAAAGACGCATGCAGACGCAAATTGGGCCGAGTTTCTATAGAGTTTTGGTCAAGATCCTTTAAATAAAGAAGTTTTAATCAGTAAAGATAGAACCCTACCTCATAGCTTCCACGTCGCAAGGCATCATGTAAACATCTCCATTCCCTCTCAGAACCAGCAGGTGCTCAGAGTCGAGAGTTGGCGTAAAGTCCACCGCGGTGTCGCCCAGGCTGTCCAGGATTGTTCGACCGGCAAGCGACCCCGATGGTTTCGGCCCGATCGGTATGATCTTGATGAGTTTCGGCCCTGTTTTCACTGCTATGTTGTATAGTCTAAAAAGTGATAGTTATACAGTCATATTATTTATCTGATATAATACAGTAACGGTCATATATACAAGTAGATAAATTGATATCGATAATTGTTTTATAGCTGGTGGATAAGTTCAACAGACTTATATTATTCCATTAAGACAATACACAAGAAAACCAACTAAGAGTCGATTTACCAACGTTAGACAAGGAAAATTCATCGAATATGATACAAAACGGCTAATTTAAAAATATCACCGGTACGTACTTGGCAGCAATCATTTATGAAAATAACATTTTAAAATCGGAAGTTATTCGGTTTATAATTATTCCGTCATATAAGTCCTATATGACGTTGGTAAAATCGACTGTATTAAAGTCAAAATTACACATTTGCCCTATGTTTAAGAGAAACGAATTCATTTGGAGTCGGTGCAAGATGTGCGAAGACTATTGATGAACTAACCTTGGATCTTGCACCGACTCCTAATGGATTTGTTTCTCCTAAACAGGGGTCAAATGTGTTATTTTTAGCTCTACAGACAGTTTTTGCAGGCGGTTAATTTTTTTAAATTATTATATCATGCCATGATTTTTAATTTGTATTACACCCATATCTTAAAAACTGATGGACCGATTTTAATAGAACTTACACATAAACCTTAGTTGAAATATACCTGATTGAACTTAAAAAGAATCATATATTGATATATATATTCTTTATTGCACAAACAAAATGTAATACAAATGGCGGACTTAATGCTTTAAAGCATTTTATAGCCGTCAACTATTGGGTGAGGCAGAAACAGTAAAGGCAGCTCGCTATGATTTCTCGTTTTCGATAAAACCGTGGACAAACCTACAAACATATAAATACACGTACACATACGAAATTTTGCACACATGTTTGAAGGCCTTAACAGATCAACATAGTCAAATATTATCAAATTTCAACGATATCACATACATACACATTGATTATGATTACCTTCTTGTTTTGAAGTCGGTAAACAATAGTATACTATTTACGAAGAAAATGTAGCTCACATAATACATAACATAACACAGGCGTTTTGCCGCTGCTATAAAATTAGTTTTTTTGTTAGGGTGAAAAAAAAACAAAAGCTTTTTCTAAATTGATCATTAATATTTGAATTTACGATCCGAAATTTTTGATTAAAATAAACAACTACATGAGCAAGGAATGGTTACCTGATGGTATTGTCAGAGACGAGCACCAGAAGCCGAGAGAGAGACGTAGGATGCCACTGCACTCTTCGCACCTCGCCTTGAGAATACAGGAACCTTTCGTCAAGGGTTGCACTCCTGCGGAAAAAAAGAAAACGTATACGTAAACAAATTATAGTAAGAAGTAGAAAATAACTGTATTATAAAGAGAAACCCACACTATATATATTTATTGTAATTCTTTATTGCACTGACAAACATTCGTACAAATGACGGACTTAATGCTTAAAGCATTCTCTACCAGTCCACCATTGGGTGAAGAAGAAACGATTGAGGCGGCGTAAAACAACACAAAAAAGTAACAAATAAACCTACATAAACATACTTGAACACATACAATTATCTATACGTAAGCTAACAGAGATTATAATAAATATAAATAAATAAATATCCTTTGGACATTCCCACACATCGCCATCTAGCCCCAAAGTAAGCTACTCAAAGCTTGTGTTATGGGTGCCAGACAACGGATATATTACTTAAATACTTTTTTTTTTTTGTAAATACATACATGATATACATAGAAAACACCCAGACCAATACAAACAGACATGTTCATGCACACAAATGTTTGTATTGTGCGGGGATCGAACCCGCACCCGCTGCGTAGTAGGCGATTTCTCGACCACTACACCAGACGGGTCGTCGTAATACGGGAAACAGAGAAGGACAAACCTTAACTATCAAGTATCACGTGGTATTCTCACTAAGAAATTCTCAGTGAGAATACACGAACAATTCTTTCAAGAAGTCTATTCGTGAACAGACTTCTTGAAAGAATACTTAGACGATGAAGTCCTGATAGTATCAGGGAGGGAGTTCCAGAGTCTTATAGCGCTGAGGGTAAAGGAGTTAGAGACATAAGGGGTCTTGTGAGAAGGTGGAGGGCATTGTTAGGACGGAAGGTTCGAGATCCTTTGTCTCTCGTAAATTTGAAATGACATTTGAGATAGTCGGGAGAATTAGGAGTATCGAGAATACTAAAAAACTTTTCTTTGTTATCATGTAGTAACTTTTCAAGAAGCAAGAAGCTGATAGCAAAGTAACAATAAAGAAACGTTTACAAAACACCAAGCAAAATTAAGCTTTTACAGCGCAATGCAATTAGCGCATCAAGTATGCAGTCGGCCGATATTCGCATCAAACGCAGCCCGCGAGATTTAAGCACTACTCCAAAAACAGCATTATTCTGTTTCTTACTATACCTGTCTCTATCACTCACGCAATCATGATTGTACGAGTGAGCGAGACTACTATAGCCAAAGTACGGACAGCAGCACGTCAAGGTAAACACTGCGGTATCTTATTCACTTGTAATAAGGGCCAGTTTGCAACAAAAGTTGGTAACCTGATGTGCTACCCACTGTACAAACGTATCATAGAGTAGGGTCATCGTGTTACAATTACTGACCGCACGAACAACTACTCAACTTTAACGGACATCCACGATTGGGAATACAATTTCTGGATGATGTGTTGTTTTACATACGCTCTTTTTTACGTATTACATCTTGTCTATCCTATATAAAAAGGTTTATATAAGACCAGTGACTTGTTATTACTACGCAATTACTACGTAAAGACAAGCTAAGCTAAGTAAAAAAATGAGTCGCAAAACTATGACAAGGTAGTGACTTATTCCTTAAAATTTGAATTTAGAACATGAAATATTTTGTATAAGTTGATGACAAGTGGCGTCTATTCATGAAGCACGAAATTTCTTTGTTGTGTCAATTTTATACTCTAGTAATTAAATTTTTAATAGTCAATTTTTTACTATTGTAAGATCCCATCATCAGATTCCGACTTGGCGAGAACCAAACCAACCAAGAAGGTATACATCTAGGCAGGCGAAAATTTCAAATCATTGCATAAATAACTGTGACATTAGTTAGCAACACCACAAAATATCCTTCCTTTCCTTTGGACATTCCCACACATCGCCATCCAGCCCCAAAGTAAGCTACTCAAAGCTTGTGTTATGGGTGCCAGTCAACGGATATAATACTTAAATACTTTTTTTTTTGTAAATACATACATGATATACATAGAAAACACCCAGACCAATACAAACAGACATGCTCATGCACACAAATGTTTGTATTGTGCGGGGATCGAACCCGCACCCGCTGCGATTTTTCGACCACTACACTAGACGGGTCGTCAAAACAAAAAAAAAACATACAGTCGAATTGATCACGTCTTCCTTTTTTGAAGTCGGTTAAAAAGTCGAATTCATTAGCTGCTAGCGAAAGGCAAGCTGTTACAATAATAATCTATCAATTTCGTCGACGAGATATAAAAATCGATACTCGCATGTTAGCCCGAGTCACATAATCGCATCATAACACATCACCAGTTTAGTATTATTGTCAGTTGAGTGATAGATATTGCATTACGTCGAATTAGCAGCCGTGGCGCGGAATGCGATTAGCGTATGGACTGACGCTGTTCTGTGTGAGAGATGGCGGTGGCCTATATAAGTTTAAAGGACAGCAAGACTCTAGTTTTAGTGGTTTTACTAGGAATCAAATCAGAGAAAAAAACAAACGAAGAAGTGTTGAAGATTGTAGATGAGGAAAGAAATATCTTGAAAATAATAAAAAATAGACGAGGCAACATCATAGGACACCTGATGCGACATGACAGGTTCTTAGTAAATATAATGAAAAGAAAAGTAGAAGAGAAGAGTGAAAGAGGAATACCTGGGAGAAGTTATTTGACCAAGTGAAGGAAAAAGAAAATGTCATATCATACCAGGAGGTCAAGAAAAAGGTAAACAAAAGAAAATAACGGCGATTACTCCACCGACAATAGCAAAGCTCTTAAGTTAAAGTAGTAAGAAGAAGAAGAAGACTGTTAATCGAAGTATGCCAAACATTGACCAAGTGTTTTGAATTTTAATGTTATATTCCTAGATTTGCTATTATAATTTAAATATTTCGATTTAACAACAAACACTGACAGAGAGTGTATCGCACCAGATACTAATAATAAATAAATAAATAAACCATTATTTCAGATTTCATCCAATCCATACAATTGTGATAGTAACAATAAAATAATAATAATAAAAAAAACTTATGTCTATGTTAGTAAATTTCAATTGCAATTGGATTTCATTTATTTATTTGAAAATTGGTTTTTAGTTCCTTTGTTTAATTTTTTTACATTGCTCTGATCCCAAACTAAGTAGCTAATGCACTTGTGTCATGGAAATCAGACACAACGGTGGTACCACAACACCCAGACCCGAGACAATACAGAAAATTTTGATTTCTTTATTGACCCGACCGGGAATCGAACCCGGGACCTTGAGCATGCAAGTTAACCAGTGCCTAAACAAGAAATATGAGGGCCAACTCTATATACTGCTAGAACTACATAAAACAAGCGATGCATACACATAAAGCTCATTTACTTACATATCGATCTGTATCGACCATTGAAAAAACCATTGGTGGTAGTATACACAGCGAGATTTGAACATAAATGCAAGCATTGGTCTTGCAAAGCTGAAATATTTGTGAACACGAGAAGCTTAGCTAGAGCAAAAATTACATGTGCCCGTCCAACTTTTCGCTACAAAGCCAGTTTGCAACAATAAAAATCGTGAAAAACAGACGCAAATCCGCATCCTGACCGGCCGATTAATTCTTCCCGCAAAAAAGCGAAGCGTAATCAAATTATTATCTAAGGGGCGAGCGGATCTTTGCGTATTTATCAGCCATAATGGACGCCCGGTTTTTGCCGATGATAATGGGTTATGTCCCTAAAACCACCTGCCCCCGAGGCCGGTTCATTTCCTTGTCGGCATCAAGGGTTTTTTTTAGGAAATTTTCAGGTATGTTGATGTGTGCATTGGTATGGGTACAGGTGAAAGAATAATGAAAAGGTTTCCAGAGCAATTACATAAGGCATAATTAATTTTTTAGATATATTTAAAATTTTCAATGGTCAGATAACACTTAACAGTCTGATATATTATAAAGCGACAGATTTTGAAGAATTACAGTTACAGTTACTAATTGCTGTCAATTAGATGACGTTTTCAAATTAGCCATATTGTATTTTGTTCGACGAATATTTCTTATCTGACTATTGAAAAATCAGCCGTTAATAAAATAAATCTTCGATAAGTTTGCCAATGTTGATAGATCTAGTAAAATATTCGTATCATTTGAAGAATATTATTAGATAAACTAATATATGTCTTTATTTCCGTGCCACATTAGACAAGTCAGGCATTTTACAATTTATGATGGCATTGGGTGACTTTAGTGCGATTGGAAACGAAAACCTTTAAAATTCATATTCCAGTACAGGCAGCCGTATGGCAGAATATTTAAGAACGTCACTCAGTTGAACGTAGACGATTGATAAACAGATTGGGGCCAGTGGAATTAGCGGGCGCGGGATGTAAACTCGATCCGGATTCAACAAGATTAGCCCCAATTGGACGGAATGCGGGAAATGCTCACAGAAAATTGAGTACGTACTTATTCAGATGACCTAACAAATAGTGAATATCTCTGTTATGTGCATAAAAGGTTTGAAAAGGAGAAATATTTAAAGTATCAACAACAAAGACAGAGAATTTAAATAGTTAGATTACGAAGACAGAACCTTCGTTTACTAAATAATTTAGTCAGCTTTAAAATATAGCAGAAAACCTTCTATACTCCATCTCACAAAAAGCAAACTCTCCTCAAAGTAAACGTTAAATTTTACCCATACAAATGATGCATAAATCACTCTTAAAGAGCCGGTCAACCCGTGGGCACCGAAAAAGGCGTCCCAAAATAAAATTACAAATGGGCATTAGAGGCGACTCCACTGTCTCCGGAACAAAACCGATAAAAAACGTTCCGATCCGGTAAAAAATAAGAATCAGACAAAGCCGGGCGCCGGCCGCAACCTCTATACGTGTCCAGTTTTTTTACGACCCGCCCTTTTGTCCTTCCGGGCCTCTTTTTTAAATAGATCAGGGGGGAAGTAAAGACCGGACGTCCACCCTGAAATATTATTGTGGATTTTTCTGCTTGGCATTCATAAATATCTCCCTCGGACCCCTGGTCAGGATTTACTCGAATCGGCGCAGAATTATAAATTTGGTTAATAAAATATGATACGATAAAGCCGCTTTTTAAAGCTGCCCTCTATTATATTTTGTTTAATTTAAATATGAATAATTAAATTTAAAAAGGAAATCTCCGGGGCTAATGAAATTTTTGTTTTCGAGATAATGAATTGAAAACACTCTGTGTCGCGGTCCGGTGTTATTCTTTTCTCGGCGAGCTCATTCGGATTCATCCTTCGTTTTTGAAAATCCACGAAAAAACGTATTAATTATGACGGTGAATTATATTTTTCATGTAACGCGACCCTTTTGTACGAGTACTATCGCTGGAGCACACGTCTCGTTTCGAAACGACGAGAATTAAGCAAACATTGAAAAAGGGGCATAAGAAAAGAAAAATACTTGTATTTACACGTTCCAAACGAGGATTTCAGATGCACAAACCTCCTCGGTGAAAATAAACGAACGCCCGATAGGCAAGTGCGAGGAAAAAACGAACTCCGAAAGCCGCAGTTCCGTATATCCGTATATCGCTGAAAAACCTCCAACAGCGCCTTTAATCAACGGCGCCACGATCAAACGAATTAAAAATAAAAGGCAGAACAGAAATATTAAACAAAAAGCATTGATCCCACAGACCACAGGGGATTAAAATCGTAACGAACGTTGGGAAAAAATATTCAAATACAATACTAACAAATTGATACAAACAGTCATTAGGATCGCGGAAGGCGACTCCCGTTTGGGGGAGGGCGATCTCGCCAACGTTACAATCCACATCCAACGTACAAATATTATCTAAAATTCCTTCTCATTTATAATCCTTTTGTGTCCTCAGCGTGGTGTCCTCCGTCAAATCCCCCCCCCCGGCGGGCGGTGGGGTATTTTTATATTTTTAATCGCGTTGGGCATTATCCAAATGGACATTGGCGGTCGTGCTGTCTCTCCGTCTACATGATAAATTCTCCTTTCGTTCGACACCCGCTCACTGTTTTGTTTGTGGCTTCCTTCCCTTTTATTGGTATGGTAGATAAAATAAAAGTGTTCGGATCATTAATTATGGGGTATTTGTCCGTGGCATTCGCCTTGCGATTAAAAAAATAGCTGCCATCTGTGCCCTTTCTTTTGGTTTTTTGTCGCAAATGAAAATTGATTGTTGCGATCGTTCGATGCAGATCTTTGGATCTTTTCATCGAGTGATCGATGGTTGGCGGTTTGTCGTAATTAACTTTCTTTTTGCCGAATTATATAAATGACGGTTTGGCGGGGGGAAGTGATGCTTCGCTTGGAGGGATGCTAATTTGCTTAAGAATATGTTATGGCTTTACAAATCCTATTTCAAAGATAAGAATGAAAAGTCATGATCGATCATGGCAAGTTATTATAAAACAGTAAAACAAATTCTACTTATTTACCAATTTTATCATTCGATACATCGTTGACTTTTGTATAAAAAAATGGATGAAAGAAATATAGATAAGATGTTCCTATATTTGGAAAAAATAAAGGTGACCCTCGAAAATAACATCCAATTGATATTCATAACAACCACTCACGCATAGGACGGTTAAAATAATAACTCCGATACATTAGGGAGGCAACAAGAAGAACAATATCTTCCGTGTAATAAAATTCGAAAAAAGTTTAATGGGACCTGAAGCGGCTCAATAGGACATCGGGACCGCAATATATTGCGGGTGTGGATGCACGGTAGAGCGATGCCAAGTTACGTCTATCTTATGTCTTTTTGGGCCACTTCGTACATTATCATTGAATCTTTACAAAGTATTTCAATTTATGAAATATATTATTAAGTTCAGGTTAATTAATGTAAATGCAATGCAATAGAAAATACACGTCTGGAACATCAAACACACAAAAAGTTGCCTGTACATAATAAAAAAGTTCCTATTATTTATTAAGAAGTGGAACCGACACGTAAAGGTATTCTGTTATTTTTGCAAATTTTGCAGATTAGGCTCTTACATACGTCCCAATATACGCCCTACCACCTTTTTCGGGTCAATTGTTGGATAATGCTGAAAAACAAGTAGTGAACCAATAAAGGTTTATTATTTCTTTCTTTCTTTCTTTAAATACAGTCATTATTGTCAAAAGTTCTTTTGAACGATATAATATTTATTGACAGCAGATATTTGCTATACATTTTTTCAGAACAGGCGTTGGCGTAAAAAGTTCTTATAATAACTACCTGATTTAAAATTGTTCTTGTATTACTTACTAACAATAACTCTATTATTTGTATATTTTGTGTAAAACTTGGCCCTGCACACTTAAGTTATCCTTAAAGACGATCATTCTTCCGCTCCAGCCTCCGTTTTCCATATAGAAAAGCGATTTTTTGCTCGGACGGACTGAAAAGATAAATTGCAACCGCAACTAATTAATGTGCGCACACGCTTTCGGAACGTTGGTGAACTAGTTTCTTTTTCGTTATTGAATATGGTATCATTCATATGCAGAGCTTCTACTTTTTAATATATGAATATGTACAAATATCTTCGTCCATGAAAAACGAACGAATTTCCGAATTATAATTACAATTGACACTGTTGCTATTCACAAGTGCAATTTATATTATTGAATTTCAGAATTGCTATTTCAAAGACTGAAAGTTCAGTGGTTCAGACAACTTCAATACACAATGTATTCAAAGATTCAGTAAGAAATTTTACAACTCTATTTTCAGTAACATAACATAATAGGAGTGTAGGCCACATAAAGTCTTCTTTGGTGGTCCAATAATGTACACAATCTTTTTATAACTTTTAAAATATTATTAGTGATTAAAATTAATCAACCATTTGATTTTAAAGTATCACAGTATTTAATGGCGAATTACCTATGTAAGTAGAGGTTGTTGTGTTTATATTATTTTAAAATTAATCATTTTTGTTAGAAAGGAATGTTAAGATTGATTACAATGTTCGACTAGCAAAGGGAAACGGACTTTAGGGTAGGTTTCATGGTAATTCAATTCAATTCTTTATTTTGCGCACTAAGTGTTCCATAAAGATTTTGATCATCAGTATTGCACTTAAAACTAAGTTACCGCTAAGGCATTGCATAATACTTACATTATAATATTACATCTAAAGTAGTTTATTAGTTAGTAATAATTAACTTAATATTAAGATTTGTTAAAAACATAAAAGTTTATGGCCATAAACAGCGACGAGTCAGGTGATAAATAGTCGCTTATAGAGAAAAAGCTTTAATTTATTAATAATGTTGAGAATACTCTGAAATTTGATTAGTTTTTTATATATGATGGAAGTTTATTAAATTTTTTGACCGCCATGTAGTAGGGACTAGTATTAAGCATTTTTATCTTTGATTATGGAAGCTACAGTCTGTCTTGTGTTAATATTGAGCGTATCTTTGACTTGAAGAAAATGTTACATGTTTCTGTTTTCAAAAAAGTGCTAAAAGAACATCTCTCTTCAAAATAATCTACTCTTATGTCTCAGCCCATTTCCTTTCATTTCATATTGGTTTGTGTATATATCATTATGTATGATTTTTATTCTGTTATATTTCCAAACATGTATTATTTATATATATTTTTATTTGTATTTATTTTCGATATAATTATTTTTGTTCCAATTTTATTATACATATATGTTTATATGTGGATTATTCAGCTCTTCATTTTCTAAGCACAAAATATCCCCTCCTATAAAACCCATAATTTCTTTACCCAAAGGTTGTCTGGAAGAGATCGCTTATAGCGGTAAGACCGCCTAAATTGTACATTACCTTAAAACGAATATATAAATCAATTTACGTAATTTGCGATAAAGAGTTATCTATCTACCTATATATCATGATAATACAAGGATAGCAGCGTCAGTTATAGATTTTTATAAAAGTAAATATTAAACTTTCAAAGTATTACACCATATTCTTCCCTCAAAGGCGTATTACAGGGTAAATGCCCGTATCATTAGCCCAGTCACGTGCAGGACTGCAGGCCAGTCGATCAGTGCACAAAAAGTGCACTGCAAAATGCCGCAAGTGTAATGTCGGGTGTCGATGCCGCGCGAAGTATCGGTTGCAGTTAGAATACTGCGACCAAGTAGTTTTGGTGTTTTGGTTAAACTTTAATATGTAGCAGAACTTATATCATCATCAGCATCATCATTATCAGCCAAAGGACGTCCACTGCTGAACACAGGCGTCCTCCACGGCTTTCCACAGCGACCGATCATTAGACAGGCATTACTTATAAGTATAGATGTATTATTCATTTTAAATAGTGTGCAATAAATTATTATGTATAAATCTATATCGCCTCTTTACAAAAACAACCTGACATCGTTTCAAAAACGATTTTGATACGATGTCACGTTGTTTTTGTAAAGAGGCGATATCCATCAAAGCGGTGAAAAACTCTACAAAAAATAGGTATATCAAATTATTGAGCAATGATATTGAAATTAACTATTTATTGTGCTTAATTTAATTTTTGATACTGATATGTATATCATTCAATGTACTTAAATACTTAAAATATCTGTAGCCGTTGCAAGGAGAAGGTTAAAACTTAGTTTGTCTTATTTAAATGTTAGATAGGTATATATTTTTAAAATCATTATAATTCGCAAATGAATAGTAATAGAATTCAAATAATCTGCTGGCTCAACATTCTTTCATCCAGCACAGCTTTATCGTGGCGAAACAACGATCACTCCGGGCCACTGCTCGGTGTAAAAATTTCTATTCCTTTTTTTCGACCATTCCTTTTTGCGCGCCAACCGCGGACGCGGTCGAAACTGTTTAATGATTCGAAAAACGTGTTCTATCAGCTTGTACGCGGAAACAACCGAAAAAAGCGGCCAACAAAGGGTTCGGTGTGCAAATATAGACTGTTCAGAGTCTCCGTTGCTGCCGAATATAGGTGTTTTTACCCGATTTTCGTTCTTATCTCCGTACAATAGGGGTGTGTATTAGAATTTTCGTTGGCAAATCGTTGTATTGTTGAAGTGTTCGCGCAGATCTCATCGGCAATTTATTATATTTTGTCCGTTCGGAATTTACGATTATTTGCGAACACAATGGACGGGTTCCGATGATTGGGTGGTTTCCTAACACCAATAAATGTGTGCGATGACAGGCCCGCTTTGATTTACATTGACGGAGGGCGATCATTAAGGTTTTATTCAATGTAAAAACAAACGGATTAGCAGAGCGTGGACGTGAATAGATTTCGCGAATCAATTTTCATTTAGTGAAAATGAAAGCTCTACAATTTCATAGAGGAAAAAATCCTGACTTCAGAACAAGCAATGTTTCGTGGATTTTAAAAGGTATTAAGTAAAAAAATCTGTTTCATTTATTGATGAAACTTAACAAGCAGTGTCTGCAAGGAGAGGCTGTGGTGGTCTCATCTAGTGTCACGAGAATGTGAAAACACGATCTGAAAAAAATATTTTCTCCTTTTTTTTCAGATTTCTCAAATTGACTAATGCTTCTGTGTCACAAATTTGGTTTTGCAGTTTACAAGACTATTAATTGAAATAAAAATACTTCACAGATTAATTTCGCACTCATTTATATAAACTATACGCTTCACGTTTTGTATGCTTTACAGCAACCGTGGTTACAGGCAAGACTAAGGTATTATTTGTCATTACATAGTTATGAAAAACTACCATCACTCACTAATATTAATTGACGTTCCTATTCACACAGTAATTTGGAACACGTTGGATGATCATTACATTGGAGGCACTAGCTGAGACCCATATATGGGCTACAGAATCGTTTTGTATATAAGCAGTTTATTGTCCATACATGATTTTGAATATCGTCAAAACAACCAGTAAAGGGCCTTGTATTTCAAGCTTATTTCAGTGTTTTTTCCAGGTAAGTCTACGTTCTCGGTGCATACCTAGGTATATTACTGTGAACAGCTGAACGTTATTTAGGGTAACTGGTGCGCAGTCATCTTTTCTTGATCTGAAAGTAATATGCACCGACTTGGATACACTTACAGGACCATTTTATGACAAATAAACATTCCATGACGTCCCACTGGAAAACTTCAATAATGAATCTTCAGTTGGAATCTAATATTATTCATTCATTAATGTTACTTTGGGCTGTGTGATCCGATTTGCTATCGGAAAGCGCTTATCTAAACACGTAGAGACTAAGCTCACAAGTCAACACAAGAGATCAACTCGATTACCATCCGCGATAAATTTAATACCATGTCCGGGCCCGTTATTTATAATTGTTAAAAATGTAAAGCCGCCCAATACGGGTCAGTCAATAAACGCGCACGATTTACGATATATTTACAAACGCGATAAAAAATTGGCCAGAACAAGGGATGCGATCGGCCACGGCAACGGTTTTAATTAAAAAACACCGAATCTATACTAATATTATAAAGCTGAAGAGTTTGTTTGTTTGTTTGTTTGTTTGTTTGTTTGAACGCGCTAATCTCAAAAACTACTGGCCCGATTTGAAAATTTTTTTTTACGTTGGATAGTCCATTTATCGAGGAAGGCTTTAGGCTATATAACATAAAGATACAACTCATAAGACCACAGCAGAAATGAAAAATGTTGCGAAAACGGGAGAAAGATAGATCCTTTTGAGAGCTTCCGCTGCATACGCTGCGGAAACCGCTTAAGTTACACAAAAATCATGTATGACAGGATTGTTCAGCATTAAGAGTTCTATAATAAAGTCCGCGACAGCATATGTCTATCTTTTATGGTTGACTTACTACAACCTTTTTTATGTTAATAAATTTGTAAAAAATGATGCATTATTTTTAGAGGTGTATTATACACACAGGTATTTATTCTTATCAAAATAAATACATTCATCATCACGAGCATTTCATTTAGAACCAAGTTGCCCTTTATATCATTTGATTTCAATAAATATCTTAGGAGCTATCACAGTTTTAACATAACTCCGCACCAAAATAATGTTCGCAGCTTAAGTACAACGTGCGCTTGCGCTAATATATTAGAAAGCTGAAGAGTTTGTTTGTTTGAACGCGCTTATCTCAGAACTGCTGGACCGATTTGAAAAAAACATTTCTGTGTTGGATAGCTTATTTATCGAGAAAAGCTTTAGGATATAAAACATGACGCTGCGACGGGAGGGGAGGGAGCAAACTCAAAACGCGCGGACGAAGTCGCGGGGGACCGCTATATTATATACGGTGGCAATTTTGAACGGTGGCTCCGACTTCAGCCGACACGGACCAACGAAACGTCTGAATTACTATTGGATCTCGAAAGTAATAGCTTTTGACTTTTAAACGGGACTTTTCCTACTGTTACAATTCTTGTGTTGTGATGATCTGTAGTTGAATTCAACAAAATACCTGAACCAATGAGGGCAAGGGAGAAATATGATGTTTCTAGACTAGGTACCTAAATATTTTATTATGAATTAAAAGACCCTCTTAAAGCCCTAAGACCCTCCTAAAGAACACTCTTAGTGTTTAGGTTAACGATTAACTGGAGTTGGTTTCAAGCGACCCATAGACAGATACTGGCAAAACACAAGTTGCAGTAGTGGAGATCATTACTTTCATAATTATCAGCCAAAGTACGTCCCCTGTTGATGATAGGCCTCCAATGTTTTTCACAGCAGTAAATCACAAGCGGCCTGTATCCAGTTTAATCCTGCAATCTTCCCAAGATCGTCTGTCCATCTTGTCGGTGGACGTCCTACGCCACGTTTTTGGTCGACGAATCTCCAATCTAGAACTTTTCTGCTCCAACAAACAACATTACCTTAGGCGATATTGAACTTCACCTTCTACACTAAGTATTAAGAATTGCTTCGAACGGATCGTATTCGAGTTATGATAGTACTAATAGAATTAGAAACGTTTGGGGTGGATTTTGAATAGTAAAATAGGATTATTAATTTATTCTATTTTTGTGCGTGACGTTTAATATGCATACCACTCCCGAGGGTGGCGTCGATATATTTTTACATACATGGAGTTGGCTAGTTATTTTAATGTTGATGATTTTTTATCTATGGCTGTCGCAGGGGATACAATGCACGTTTCGTTTTTAATTGCAGAATGCACTCTAAATAAGGGAAGCTTGGTTTATGGGGTCGCATAAATATTACCCACTGGTGAGACGGGAGGAATGATGCGCAGATGAGTATCTGTCTCTTTAAAGGGGTAACAATCTACGTCAATAAGTGGAAAAGTCTGTAGCACGATGGGAGACGAAAGTTTGACGATGGATCGGGGTTTAAGAGTGGTGGACAGGGTGAAAATGAAAGTCAAAAACAACCAGTACGTTGTATTATGTTGAGAGGTGACATAAATCTTGCACGTGTTACTCGTAGTGAAATATAATAAATATTGGACACCATTCACATACATTGATCAGATTCCAAAGAAAGTAGCCAATGCACTTGTGCTATGAAAATCAGACACAACGGTGGTACCACAACACCCAGACCGGTCATAATATATAAAATTGAAATTTCTTTAGTGACCCGAGTGGTAATCGAACCCGGGACCTCGGAGCGGCGACGCCTTGAAAACCAGCGTGTTTAGCCACTACACCACGGAGGTCGTCTTTCAGAGACGCAGAGCTCTGTCGTCTAGTAGTAGTTTCGGTTCATTAAATGGCCGAAAATTTTGTTAGAAGATTTAAAACCCAGGTTTGATGGATGGATATACGGACAACAGCACGTCAGGGTAAATACTCTGGTACCTTATGCAGTTGTAATAAGGGTTAGTTTTGAACAAAAATGTAAAGAATGATGTACAACTAGATTGGTCGGCAATGCCAAAGGTCTTTGAGTCGCAGTGGTTGTAAGCCACTTGCTACCGGTGACGTTGGTTTTTGGCATTATTTAGAGACGTTTAGCAGATTAATGATGATAATAGAAGTCATTTAGCAAGAAACAAAATTACACATAGATATTCTACGATAATCAAAAATATAGAGCCGAAACAACACAGTGCAGTTGACTTTTTCCCATTCTTTCTTCTCCACATACGACTTCGATTAACGCTCTTAACTCGAACATTTATATCCTGCAGAACTAGTTCCAGACAAATAGAAACAGATCTATTCCTCTAGGTCCGTAAAACATCCCGGCGCACACCGACTTCAGCGAGGCTTTACGGCTTGCCGGAAACAACAACATTTTTCACGCGCACGACAAAAATATTGAGAGAATGGAAGAGACACATTCAACAAGGATCCAGAGGTGTAAGATGTTGCTGGTATTTTTTAAACCACCTATCGCGTGTACTCGGAAAGAGATAAAGTTAGCTTGTGACGTCCCACTGCTGGACAAAAGCCTTACCTCAACTATAAGATAGTTTGAGCCATATTTCACCACGCGGGCTCAGCTTTGCAAGGCAAGCGACTAACCTTGCGGACAGATCAAGCCACCCATAAGGCCTCTGACTAGGCTTAATGACTAATGTCAATCGATTATAGCCGAGACCAACGGCTGAACGTGCCTTCCGTAACACAGAAATGCTCGTGATATGTCACTTAAATGGTCGGAATGGTTATCCATCCAAACGTGAACGCGCCGTAGGTTGCTTCACTTCGGTATCACTACCAAAGCGCTGCTACCACTACGCTACGAGCACCTCCCAAAGCGCTGCTACCACTGCATTACGAGCAGAATGAGTAATTAATAGAAATTAAGCCGTAGATAAGTACCAGGTCTTACGAAGTAGGTCTTCAGAGAGACAGAAGATAATTTAAAAAAAAAACAATATTGGCGATCGACGACCTCCGTGGTGTAGTGGCTAAGCACGCGGAGTTTCAAGGCGGTTCCCGGTTAGTTCAATGTAGAAATCAGAACTTTCTGCCATTGTCTCGGATCTGGGTGTTGTGTTACTACCGTTTTTTCTTTTTTCCATAACACAAGTGCATTAGCGACTTACCCTGTGATCAGAACAGTTTATTGATCGGTGTCCAATAAAAAATATATATTTGGCGATTGAGGGCAATATCTGACCTACATTTACCAGTCACATCCATTCTCCACACATCTTCGCCGGTGCCCTCACCTTTAATAATTGACCGTTACCCGATGCGGCGGAGTTTTTCCGCAAATCGTCGAACTGGGATAGCGGTGATCAATATTGTACGCGGTTCACCTGTAGGCGAGTACATTAGCAGGTTTGCCAGGTAATAAATAAGGTAATCTAATAGATTGGCTATTGGTCAAGTGGATTTAAAAAACAATGATTTTGGACACCAATCACATACATCGCTCTGATACCAAAGTTAGTAGCCAATGCATTTGTGTTATTGAAATCAGACACAACGGTGGTATCACAACACCCAGACTCGAGACAATAAAGAAAATTATGATTTCTTCATTGACCCGACCGGAAATCGAACCCGGGACCTCGGAAAGGCGACGCTTTGAAACCCAGCGTACTTAGCCACTACACCACGGGGGCTGTCGTAGATGGGAAGATAGATTAAAGGTTGTATGTGTCGCAGCCGATGATGAGTATGTTCGAGATAGTGATCATGAAGAGCCTTGGGAAAGGCCAGAAAAGTCTTCTAGTTTTAATAGAAGACTTTAAGGTAGAGTTAAAATCATGCATGAGATATCTAAAAGTAACAAAGACGAAGACCGCCACTACCTTATCCATATGGTAACAGAAAAAGCTTAAACAACCTTATGGACCAAGACAAAAAAATCAAAGCTTACACCGCCTTTAAAAAACTAAATAAAGAGCTTAAAATAACGCATTTGTCTTCTATTGAGGAGAAAAGGATTCTTTTGGAGTTGGTGCATGATGTGCGTAGACTGTTGGTTTAAGTAAGTTTGACATCATGCACAGACTCCAAAAGAATTTGTTTGTTTGTTTTTCTTAAAAAGAAGACAAATGCGTTATTTAAAGCGTTTAAGTCAGATTTTTAAAGGTGGCTTTATTTTATAATTTTTAGTTATAAGCCATATCGCATAAACTACTGGGCCGATTTTGGTGAAACTTACACTGTACCTTAACTTGAAATATACCTAATTGAACTTATTTTTTTTTTAGGATTCTCGGATCCTCGGATTTCTCGGAAACAAACATTCAAACATACCTACACTTACGTGTTTAGAAGCCTTACTAGATCAACATGCTCAAATATTATAAAATTTCAACGATATCACATACATTCACATTGAATTGATTACTTTCTTGTTTTGAAGTCGGTAATAAAAAACGTAGCGAACTCTTTGCTCTTGACTTTCAAAAACGAAATTTCTGAAACTTTATACATTCTACTATCTCTGCCTAATGAGTATGAAGGAAGGAGTCTTAACATTCAAGTGTGCGACAGCTATTCAATCACTAATCCAAATCTAATGAGCACGTCCCATCCCACCATCCCATGCCTCAAAACACGCAAATTGAATGAATAATGCGCGTGCGATCGGCTTTTTGTGTTGTTCATTACAATTATTGTCATCTTCAGCGATCGGTTCGTTTGTTACATTTGATTATACGGAACACTCTATTTCAGACCTTAATTAGTAGTACAGCCGCCAGCACATCAGGTAATACATTTTTGTTGAAAACTGACCCTTAAGACAACTGCATAAGATACCGCAGTGCTTATGATTAAGGATTGTATATTTGTCATCAATAGTGAGGACACTGATTAATTTTGGATCATGATTGGCGTGGACCGTGTTGGTGTGATTGAAACACAAATGCTTTTTTAGTACAGTTAGATCTTTAGAATAAGTTCAGATAAAACTTTTTTTATAATGAGAAGGTTCTTTCGAAGATGGTAAAAAGCATAGGAACCGATGTAAAAAAGTTATGAAAAGTGATGTCACACCTATTTAAAAAAAGCTCTATAAAATAACTGTGTCAGTAAATTGCCCGGATCGCAGCGACGTAAAGTTTTTCTCGCAAGATATTTCGTAAAACATGTTCAATACTTCCGGAAAGTGAATGGGTTAATCTATAAAGTTAACGATATTGAAGGATAAAGTCAATTTGGTAAGTATTAGTTGGTGAGTAAAAGAAGTTCCATTAGTAGACAACACACACCCTTTTTAAGTATCATAATAAGTAAGAGATCGTTTTCGAGCGTTTAATGATAACAAATAAATCAAATAAATAACTATTTACCATAAATACGATACTAATTTAAAACCAAATGACCCACCCAAACACAAAGCACCTCCTGAAGTCGTTAAAAACGAAACTGCCATTGAATAATTCACATTCACCAGTCCAGATGAGAATATTTCAACTACTGCAAACTACCGATCGTTACGACACAAAATCGCTTGCAGTTACACAAAGCGCGGCGCGCCATTGGTTGGGAAATTAAAAATTCTGCCAAGCGATTACGGAGCCAAACGTCATCTACCTTCGAGTCGGGGCCACCCTAAAATCGCACACGGCGAGCTTAATACTAATACATCTGGGTGGCGTGTGAGGGGTGGGGGGGAGGGGTGGCTCTGTGTTAATTATTCACATTTTAATTTACGAAGCCAGGCCTGGCCAGCTACGCTCGGAAAAATGTCTTGCAGTCTTTCGTTCGACAGCTACACGGAATTGTACCGGATAGGTGTTAATTCGCTGTAATTTTGTACAGTCGGGTTTTATTAAGCTCCCCAGATAAAGTTTCTATTTTGTTCAGATGTCTGATTAGGGGAAATTTGTTTTTAGTAGAGCGCGTTCGCACTCTGTTGGTTGGAGATATATAGTTCGGTCTCTTTCCTGTTTATTAAAGGAAGCGAAAATGTTTTGATCCAGACAGACAGTTAATTCACGACATTATTTCGTAAATTTTGATGTCATTTTAGAATTACACCTAAATGTGAAAGTGTGAAGATTCTATGTACGTCAGATAACGTGTACCAACAATTTATTTGTGTTAGATTTTACATGTCCACATTAAGAATGAGATCCTACTTACTTTTAATATTGTCAGCCCCTATTATTTTTTAGTAGATTCATCAAATGAAATTGCACACCCAGTGACGAATTCCAATAATGAGAAAGGCTGTACTCCTGAAAAGGCCATTTACATTCCTCCCCAACATTCTGGCGGCGTCGAAGTTAATAGGCGTGTATTATTCAAAAGAATACTAAACCAACATTCAAACACACATAACCCCAGCGTATTAGAACATCACTTCCATAACACATGCTTTGAATATTACAAAACAGCCCCTTTTAAAAACAGCACCCATCCTGCTTCTTTTAAACCGATGCGAGAGAGATGGGCTGAATGGTAGAGGATACCGATGAGAAAAGCGATCAGAATACGGACACACGATTGCCATCTAAATAATTCAGGCGTATATCCCGTGCTTGTATCCTTTGGCAAAACTAACGGTGTATTCCGTCTGCCACATCTCTGATTCAAGATCGTCTTTATTTCTGACAGCATAGAGGTGGATTTACGAAATCTGGGTTCTTGGGAAGCGATGTTGGTTATTTGGGAGTGACGTATGGAGTTTTTACAGGCTCTTATACGAAATGTCGATCCGAATCAGCCCCCGCAGTGTGACGAGCGCAAAAACAATGAATGCTGATCGTAAAACGTGAATGGCAAGATGCGGTGAGATGTAGAGCTGGCTTGGGCATTCTCTGGGCGGAGTCGAGTCATACTGTGATATTTTTAAAGTTCTTTGGAAATCCACTTCATTTGACAAAATCATAAGTTAAGTAAATGGAATGTATGTTTTTATCATATCTTTGACCAACTTTGTCGTTTAAGCCCTTATACAGCTGTGGTGTCATTAATTAGGTATTTTACTTGCCTTACGTGTTTTTGACAAATGTAATTACTGTCAGTGAAAACTCTATTACAGATACAAGTTGTGTAGATGTCTCTTCCACAGCTTACAAAGTTAGTAATGAATGATAAAGTACCTACTACATCTTAGTTCATTCCCTATTCTATATGCTGAGCGTCTGTCTTCCGAAATAACTCTGCACGAGAAAGAGTCCACCATTTCAAATATGTTGGTCACATATTGACTCCGGACCTTAAACACAATGAGGTTTACGCGGTGCACAAGGGATATGAAAATAACCCTGTTTAGAGCATATTGCACTTCCTTCTGTATACACCTATAGCTTGTGAGTTAGATATACTCAAAAAAACATCAATTCCTAACGGGTACAGTTTAATGATGCCTTCAGGGTGCTGTTGAGACTGCCTCGCTTCTGCAGTGTCTCAGGCCTGTTTGCAGAGGCACGGGTCAACTGCTTTTTGCCACAACGCGGAAAAAATGCGCTTCGCTTGAGCGCAGAGTCAGGGTCAGTGGCAAAGGCATCCTGGCCATGATTGCGAGCCGACGCATTCATGGCCAGTCACGAGTCTCATATATGTATTAAAAATATCTTACTTACTAACTTTGTTTTTATAGTGATTGTCACTATATAAACTTAATATAAAACAATATATTTGTAAAAAAATTCTTCGGATATTTTGAGAGCAATCTCACAACATTGATGATGTCACGCAGCCTACGTTTTAAAGCAAGCACTTGCAAAATTCAACAGGTTTGCTAATGTGACGGTGGTCGAGTGGTATGGGCATATGCCCGGATAGCGTAAGACATGGGGTTCGATCCCTCGTCTGTCGCAGCCGGGGTTGCTTTTTACAAGTGCAATTTATATGACTTAGTAGTTTAAGTTTAAATATTGCCACTAACAAATTGAGTCCTGGTCACTTGAATTCAGAATTTTACTTATTTATTTATACTCCTTGCATCGTCAAGTAGTAATTGCATTCCCATCACTACTCTTATAGCATCCGACTAATTCAGGGATGATCATTGCTTGGTTCTTTTCCGATTTGCGATGCAAATGAACCGTATCAATTATGTATGGTGGAGGGTCGTTTTGACTTATGGATGCGCGTATCGGAATTGACACGGTTTTGATAGACCTAATGTGGGTACTGGATTTGGAAGTTTGTTGATGTTCAGTAGATTATCATTGGCTCAAGCTATTTAAGTCTGATATGATGTATGTTACGATTAGTTGTATAGTTTACAAAGCAACCTGTTTGCTTAAATTTGCCACTTCGCTTATTGTTAAGAGTTGAACGTAAGGATAGCAAAACAAGGAATAGTAACTCATGGGATCCCATCAGTTAATAATTGATCAATTACAACATCAGTTTCGACCGTTTTAAATTATTTAATATTGGCTAGTTATTGATCAATTACAACATCAGGTTCGACCGTTTTAAATCATTTAATATTAGCTAGTTATTGTTCAGAGTTGAGCGTATGGATAGCAAAACAAGGAATAGAAAGAAAGAAAGAAGAAATAAAGAAGAAAGAAAG
This sequence comes from Pyrausta purpuralis, assembly GCA_963924145.1. Taxonomy (NCBI): domain Eukaryota; kingdom Metazoa; phylum Arthropoda; class Insecta; order Lepidoptera; family Crambidae; genus Pyrausta; species Pyrausta purpuralis. Next base: position 21,062,392 of record OZ001663.1, read on the forward strand.
AAAAAGTATTTATTGGAAGGACATCACAAACACACACATACACAAGATTATACATAACTAACAAAAAAGAAAACTAAAGACAAAAAAGCAAAAATGAGAGGAAAAAATAATATACGATGTATATATACTACGATGCATAAAAGTATCCATGCCAGCCAATCAGTGCATGCTGCAGTGTGTGTGTGTGTGTGTGTGTGTGTGTGTGTGTGTGTGTGTGTGTGTGTGTGTGTGTGTGTGTGTGTGTGTGTGTGTGTGCGTGTCTATGACGCCTATACCCAAGAGGACCTCACTCAGCATAAGCCAGGTCTCCTGAAGAACCTGACGCTGGTTTTCAGTGGGCCCCTACTGAGTGAAACACACAAAAGTTGGCGCTAACAGTGCGTTTATAAACTACTTAAATTAATATAAAAGTAAAATAAGTTTATGCATATACTACATAAAGATTATAATAAAAGAAAATTAAGTTATGTATTTATGGGAGCTGAAACAACAACATTGCTTGAGTATCCTCGTGAGTCATCATGGTCATAGCGAGCGCGGGCACTGCGCACGGCGTACCTACCTACCATTCCGCTAGATTAAACGATACATATGCTTAAAATAACTAACTAATATAGTAACTGATTGAATTCCATCAGTTAATAATTGACCAATTATAACATCAGGTGTTAGGTTATATTTGTGATGACGTCATTGTGGTTTACAAACTACAAACAAAACGATGCCATCGCTCACTCTCATCACTTATATAACCTGTACCATTTTCGGGAGTCTTTGACGTCACTTTCATTCTTAATTACTTTTAAATATTCACCAAGGCATATATTCCAGTATTTTATGCTACACCTGCAAGCCGGACCATCTCAGCCACGGGCGCGACTTAATCAATTTTGCGCACACCCCCGCTTCACAGGCGGCATTACCATATTTTCGTACACGCCTTTCAAAGGGTCTGAATTTCAAAAATACGACACTCATTAACTTCCAACGTATAAGGAGAGCGACTGAATACTAATTGAGACTGAGTAACGACACGACGGAATTGACAATCGGTGAGATGGTGCTACTGACTAGAAAGTGGGGGTTTTTGAGGAATTTTTCAAATGGTCTTTGATGAAGTGTTATGTTCGATTGATTTTCTTTTTCTTTGATTGTAAAGAAAGAAAAGTTAGTAACACCACTTACTTGAGAACGAGGATTCATGACTTTTACTCTGTTGGATTTATTTTGGCCCCAAATAGGATAATGACCATAAAACTAATATACAAAGGTTCTGATTTGAAAATCATCAACTGCCTTCAACAAGTGAAGTAACTATAAATTAAAATTTCCTCTTGAATGGACAAATAGAAAACTGATACTATTTATAATAAGCCGATTTCATTTACAGTGGGCAGTCACAACGACTAACCGACTGCACGGGAATTATTATACTCGTATTGCACAAGAGTGTACACAAACACAGGGCACTATCTATTCCTTGCAAACTCATAGCCCGATGGGACAGAAATTCGACACGACCAGAGCGAGATTAGGCCCAGTACCAACGGCTTCACGTGCTACCTTGAATATAAAAACACGGGGACATATTTTTGGCTCATCCCGGGGATCAAACTCGGGACCTCTGTCGCAGCCGTCGCTTTAAAGGGTGACAATCTAACCGCTGCGAAAACGAGGCAGTCAACACTGATACTTTTAACATGATCACTCTAACGAACATACTCTACAAAGTATTCATCATCAAAAGACGCCCACTGCTGAACATAAGCCTCCCCCACGGTTTTCCACAGCAACCGATCACAAGCGGTTTGCATCTAGTTTGGTCCTGTGATCTCTACAAGGTCGTCCTTGTCGGTGGGCGTTTTTAATCGAAGGGTTTGTAATCTAGAGCTTTTCTGCCCCAACGGCCATCAGTTCTTCGCGCTATGACGACCCGTCTGGTGTAGTGGTCGAGAAATCGCCTACTACGCAGCGGGTGCGGGTTCGATCCCCGCACAATACAAACATTTGTGTGTATGAACATGTCCGTTTGTATTGGTCTGGGTGTTTTCTATGTATATCATGTATGTATTTACAAACAAAAAGTATTTAAGTATTATATCCGTTGTCTGGCACCCATAACACAAGCTTTGAGTAGCTTACTTTGGGACTAGATAGCGATGTGTGGAAATGTCCAAAGGATATTTATTTATTATTATGTGCCCTGCCCATTACCAATAAAGTATTCGTCGATCTATCGATGATTTCAAACGTCTACCACTAATCAGTAACCATTTATTCATAAACAAGGCAGGAGTAAATAACGTCAGGCACCTGTAGGCGCAGCATCCGCGTCTCAGGGGTGAGCGGGCAATGGTGTTAATTATACGATTTTCTTTGAAATGAGTTAATAAATATTGGATAAGGCGCACCCTCCAGTGAGCCTTAATGAACTCGCTCGCGTATGTTGCTCTTTAGTGGCCAATGAACGTGGTTATATTTAGCGTCTTCATGTTTTTAATTCGACCTGAATATTACATAATATATGAGTAATGATGATTTAGAAAATGATTTGCTTGCTGCAAACCCCAAAATAAAATAGATAAAAAAAAATTTAATTGTTCCACTTCAATCACAACAATAGTAGTACATAGTATAAATAGGTAGTCACATCAACAAGCCAAGCCATTTAACATCCAACTAGGAATTAACCTGTATCGTGTGGTGGAGGAGTTTATCTTTGATATGTTTAATTAGTAAATACAGTAAAGAAGTGACCATTAAAGGATGAGTACAATAATTTCCAAACTAGAAATCTGTATTTGGGAACCTTAACGAAGAAAGTATGAAAAATAAACATACTATACAACCGTAAATAATAACATTTAAATGGCCAAATAAATCTTGACCATGTAAATTTAGACTGGTTTAATTAAACGCTATTGTGAAGTCTAGGCGAGTTTCCAGAAAGAGATCCAACCAAAAAAAAAACACATAATTTTTCTTGTGCAAAAGGCCTTACTGGGGCATCTGTTACCCAAAAGGCGACGGTCACCCCTCGGCAGTTGGATAAAACTGAAGGTGAGCATCAGCGTTTGATCTTTGATCAGGGACGTAACTTCGTTAAGCGCTAAGCTCAATTTTATTGATTGATAAGTGCCGAGTACATAATTATGACGAAGATGACCTTTTAAAAGGGCAGAGTCATTTCGGTACTAGCTTTATTAAACATACAATTATTTACGTGAATTGGCAATTTAATGCCAATCTTCATATACCAACCATCTAATATTGCAGGTCATAAAGGCTATCAAAGATATCTCAACATGCATTACCAGTGTTATATTGGTGAGCCAGCACAAGACACGTTCTTTCGAAAGGGGGAGAAAGACGGCTCTTTGTTAAAACAAGTTAAATAAGCTTAACGACTAATATCAACTGATATTAGCCGGGACCAACTACTTTGCGTGTGTTTCAAAGTATGAAGACGATCGTCACTTATATGGTCGGAATGGTTACCCATCCAAACACGACCGCGCCGTAATTTGCTTAAATTCGGTATATTGAGCTACGCGCAGCTAGTGTCTCAAATATAACGATGTTTTTAGACAATTTACGATAAATCTGCGAAAAGCCTACCATGTTAATTACCCTGTGACTTTTCAATGGAAAAAAAAAACATTATTAACCAAATTCTGTCTGAATGATATTTTTTTTTTTTTTTTTTTTGAGCTTTTTGATCTGCAATCAGTCGCAAGACTATAATCAGATTTGTGGGGTGCAGGTCTGAATGATAATAAATAAAAATAATATTAGCCTGAATCAGACTCTCCTAGCACGACCTTGTCTTATTTTAGTAAATGAATCTATTTATATTTGATAAAATGTTACTTGGCCTGAAATCAACATAGTTGCTGCCATTTTCTTTTCGCCATTCCTCTGAAAATCCTAAGAAACAAAAGCAAAGCAAAGTATTGCCATTAAAAAAAATGTAAGATTGAGTTTCGTTATACGTAGTCCTTGATACGGTGAATTATGACGGCACGGTCACGGTATTGTATATGGAGTAAATTGCGCGTACTTCATGTACATTTACTTAACAGATGAAATAAGAAACCAAAAATTAGCGGACGGGCGGGACTCGTACCAGCAACTTCTTGGCTAACCGGGCCAAACGCTCTACTAAATGAGCTACCGTGCTGTCGGTCCGGCCTTGCGAAATTTGTGGTCTTTTACGGATATGTCAATACGCGTGACCTTTAGCGCCATCTTCCCGTCTGTTTATGCATCAGTGGGCCAAGTACGCCGCCAGCACGGTAGCTCATTTGGTAGAGCGTTTGACCCGGTTAGCCAAGAAGTTGCTAGTTCGAGTCCCACCCGTGCACAAATTTTCGGTTTCTTATTTCATCTTTATGAATAAAAAGTATGACACTGAGTGTTAAAAACATTCTAAGTCATTTACTTTACAGTATTGTAGGCCAAAATGCCTATTGAACAAATCCCTACAAACTTTACCGATGTTATTTTAGTGAGCCACCACAAGACATGTGCTGAAATGTGCTCCTTGGTGAAACGAGTCGCGAGACGTAGAGCTAAAACCGCAACGTCAGGAGCACGCAAACGTAGCTGGACGTTACAATTCGTTTCAAGGTTTGCTCCGAGCAAGATTTCAAATCTGATGTCTACATACCAAGGTTAAAATATATAGAGTGCCCCTAAATTGCGATTATGTATTCAGTGTAAAAAGTGCATTTCAACACTGACTGCGATGATTCCAAAGTAATTAGCATAAGTATTATACTAATATTATAAAGTTGAAGATTTGTTTGTTTGGTTTGAACACGCTAAGCTCAGAAACAACTGGAGCGATTTGAAAAAAAAATGTTTAGGGTAGATAATTTATCGAGCAAGGCTATAAAAAATCACGAAATGACTTAAAGAGCAGAGCAACAATGGTAAAATTGCAAAAACGGGGAAAAAATAGTCATTTTCTTCGTTAGTGCTTCCGTTGCCGTTTGAGATACACAAAAATCATGTATGACAGGATTAAAATTAAATCTATACTTAATATTATAAAGCTGAAGAGTTTGTTTGTTTGTTTGTTTGTTTGAACGCGCTAATCTCAGAAACTACTGGCCCGATTTGAAATTTTTTTTTACGTTGGATAGTCCATTTATCGAGGAAGGCTTTAGGCTATATAACATAAAGATACAACTCATAAGACCACAGCAGCAATGAAAAATGTTGCGAAAACGGGAGAAAAATATTCCTTTGAGAACTTCCGCTGCATACGCTGCGGAAACCGCTTAAGTTACACAAAAATTATGTATGACAGGATTGTTCACCATTAAGAGTTCTATAATAAAGTCCGCGACAGCATATGTCTATCTTTTATGGTTGACTTACTACAACCTTTTTTATGTTAATAAATATGTAAAAAAATAATGCATTATTTTTAGAGGTGTATTATACACACAGGTATTTATTCTTATCAAAATAAATACATTCATCATCACGAGCATTTCATTTAGAACCAAGTTGCCCTTTATATCATTTGATTTCAATAAATATCTTAGGAGCTATCACAGTTTTAACATAACTCCGCACCAAAATAATGTTCGCAGCTTAAGTACAACGTGCGCTTGCGCTAATATATACTAATATTATAAAGCTGAAGAGTTTGTTTGTTTGTTTGAACGCGCTAATCTCAAAAACTACTGGCCCGATTTGAAAAATTATTTTTACGTTGGATATCGAGGAAGGCTTTAGGCTATATAACATAAAGATACGACTCATAAGACCACAGCAGAAATGAAAAATGTTGCGAAAACGGGAGAAAGATATTCCTTTTGAGAGCTTCCGCTGCATACGCTGCGGAAACCGCTTAAGTTACACAAAAATCATGTATGACAGGATTGTTGAGCATTAAGAGTTCTATAATAAAGTCCGCGACAGCATATGTCTATCTTTTATGGTTGACTTACTACAACCTTTTTTATGTTAATAAATTTGTAAAAAAATAATGCATTATTTTTAGAGGTGTATTATACACACAGGTATTTATTCTTATCAAAATAAATACATTCATCATCACGAGCATTCCATTTAGAACCAAGTTGCCCTTTATATCATTTGATTTCAATAAATATCTTAGGAGCTATCACATTTTTAACATAACTCCGCACCAAAATAATGTTCACAGCTTAAGTACAACGTGCGCTTGCGCTAATATATTATAAAGCTGAAGAGTTTGTTTGTTTGAACGCGCTTATCTCAGGAACTGCTGGACCGATTTGAAAAAATATTATTGTGTTGGATAGCTTATTTATCGAGAAAGGCTTTAGGATATAAAACATGACGCTGCGACGGGAGGGGAGGGGGCAAACTCAAAACGCGCGGACGAAGTCGCGGGGGACCGCTAGTTATCTTTAAAGTTCAAATTATCGTGCATTGAATAAGTTTATACTGTTAGCAAGCAGATAAAAGAGAAGCAGGGAACGGCACAAGCAATCGAGTGGTGGTGCCCCGCCCTAGACGAGCTGTCAATCTGTCACCGTCACCGACGATCGCGCCAATGCCACGCGCTGAATGTTGTGTTGCATTTTCCTTTTTTCAGTATTAAATACATACATTCATGACAAAGTTTCTTTCAGTGTTAATAGTACACTAGCGGTCCCCCGCGACTTCGTCCGCGCGTTTTGAGTTTGCTCCCTCCCCTCCCGTCGCAGCGTCATGTTTTATATCTTAAAGCCTTTCTCGATAAATAAGCTATCCAACACAGAAATATTTTTTCAAATCGGTTCAGCAGTTCCTGAGATAAGCGCGTTCGAACAAACAAACTCTTCAGCTTTATAATATACTAACGGTCCCCCGCGACTTCGTCCGCGCGTTTTGAGTTTGCTCCCTCCCCTCCCGTCGCAGCGTCATGTTTTATATCCTAAAGCCTTTCTCGATAAATAAGCTATCCAACACAATAATATTTTTTCAAATCGGTCCAGCAGTTCCTGAGATAAGCGCGTTCAAACAAACAAACAAACTCTTCAGCTTTATAATATATTAGCGCAAGCGCACGTTGTACTTAAACTGTGAACATTATTTTGGTGCGGAGTTATGTTAAAAATGTGATAGCTCCTAAGATATTTATTGAAAACAAATGATATAAAGGGCAACTTGGTTCTAAATGAAATGCTCGTGATGATGAATGTATTTATTTTGATAAGAATAAATACCTGTGTGTAAAATACACCTCTAAAAATAATGCATTATTTTTTTACAAATTTATTAAGATAAAAAAGGTTGTAGTAAGTCAACCATAAAAGATAGACATATGCTGTCGCGGACTTTATTATAGAACTCTTAATGCTGAACAATCCTGCCATACATGATTTTTGTGTAACTTAAGCGGTTTCCGCAGCGTATGCAGCGGAAGCTCTCAAAAGGAATATCTTTCTCCCGTTTTCGCAACATTTTTCATTTCTGCTGTGGTCTTATGAGTCGTATCTTTATGTTATATAGCCTAAAGCCTTTCTCGATAAATGGACTATCCAACGTAAAAATAATTTTTCAAATCGGGCCAGTAGTTTTTGAGATTAGCGCGTTCAAACAAACAAACAAACAAACTCTTCAGCTTTATAATATTAGTATAGATTATTAGTGCAAGCGCACATTGTACTTAAGCTGCGAACATGATTTTGGTGCGGAGTTATGTTAAAACTGTGATAGCTCCTAAGATATTTTTTGAAATCAAATGATATAAAGGGCAACTTGGTTCTAAATGAAATGCTCGTGATGATAAATGTATTTATTTTGATAAGAATAAATACCTGTGTGTATAATACACCTCTCAAAATAATGCATTATTTTTTACAAATTTATTAACATAAAAAAGGTTGTAGTAAGTCAACCATAAAAGATAGACATATGCTGTCGCGGACTTTATTATAGAACTCTTAATGTTGAACAATCCTGTCATACATGATTTTTGTGTAACTTAAGCGGTTTCCGCAGCGTATGCAGCGGAAGCTCTCAAAAGGAATATCTTTCTCCTGTTTTCGCAACATTTTTCGTTTCTGCTGTGGTCTTATGAGTCGTATCTTTATGTTGTATAGCCTAAAGCTTTCCTCGATAAATGGAATATCCAACGTAAAAATAATTTTTCAAATCGGGCCAGTAGTTTTTGAGATTAGCGCGTTCAAACAAACAAACAAACAAACTCTTCAGCTTTATAATATTATATTAGTATATTAGTATAGATACCAAGTAAAATCAACACTGGCTGGATTAATTACTGTGTTGGGATCGGTGATAGAAAATAAGTAGAGTTATTATTCGACGATCTACGTGGTGTAGTGGCTAAGCACGCTGGGTTTCAAGACGTTGCCGCTCCAAGGTCCCGGATTCGATTGCCGGTCGGGTTTATGTAGAAATAATAATTTTCTGCATTGTGTCGGGTCTGGGGGTTGTGGTAACATAGCTGTTTCTGATTTACATAACACAAGTTTCTGATTTACATAACACCAGTGCATAAGCTACTTACTTTGGGATCAATGCAATGTTTGTGATTGGTGTCCAATATTTATTAATATTATTGAGAGAAAGACGCAGTGACTTTTTGAAATCCAAAAACAGATTCAGCATGCCAGCAGTCACAAAATCACCAACTACACCTCAAACACCTCCATTATTAATCAGAGACGGACCGTTAATAACCCTTTTCATTATGTACATATGAACCCGCCGAAATCCGCTCACTCATAAATACGTCACTCGAAACAGTACGATCTCAGAAATTCCCACTTTTCGGAAACCGACTTAATATTTTAGGGTGTAGGCGCGGACGCGAGCAAAAATGAATTCTCTAATGTGAATGGAACTAAGTCCGGCCGTGGCCGACGGCAAAATAATTAAAGCATAGCATTAAAAATTCTTCCAGTGAGCTCAGGTCGGTCCGGATATGTGATAATATTAATACGGCCCCTCGGCTTTCGTTCGGGCTTTCTAAGCATCTCGAAATCTGCTTATTACAATTATTCTGATGAATATTGCAAACGTCGACATACCCCTTTCGGGATAAAAGTTGCATGGATAACGAATGAAAAAGGATTTATTGTTGTTAGTGACGAGGAGAGCGCTTTCTAATGTTCATATAGATTATCTTAAACTAAAGAAGCCTACGTGCGCTGCTGCTTTGGTTTTGTCAGAGCATCTTATTAAATAAAAACCAAATCGTATTTGATAATGGTTTTGTCAAAAAATAGACGTAGATACAAGCGTGGTAAAAAAGTTCGTTAAGGCTTATCCAATTAGATAATTAATACTGTAATTTTCGATAAAAGAACGCCATCAAAGCGAAATTTTCATTCATAATTAAAATGAAAAACTAATACAATAAAGGAACGCCAAAATTTGTTTAACTTCCAATTTCGCAAAGGCTCTGTAAACAACGACAGCCGTAGCAAAAAAGGTAATTACATTAAATCTCACACTAGCAGACGAACGGCACAAAGAAGCGGTGAATAAAACGTTAATATGATTAGAAACAAATTATACGCGGCCCGCGGAGCGATAAGTCTGTCTAACTGACCTCAGCACCACGTTGGGCGCCAACATGGTGGTGCCTTTGTGAGCCCACTTTCTTTGTATTTTGTTTCATTTCATGCAAAATTTAATTTCGTTTTCAAGACTCGCGCGGAATGATATTACGCGGGTAGTCCGCGACCGCCGGTAATTCCATGCAGGTTCTCAAGTGTGTGTGGACATCGTGCCTTTTTCATCACATTCCCTTTCGGTGGATGGCTCCGGTCGTGTTTCGTTTATTGCAGGCTGCTTTGGAATTAAACCGGCGGATTGTGGCCCGTTAATTGCTTAACAGAACTAACTCCCGTGCGTTATTGGTGGAGTTTTGTCTCCGGTTTATTTCGGTTTTTCGTTCCCGTCCGGTTTTGTGCGGCGTGGTTTAATTTGTATGGGCCGTGATTAATGACCCGCTCACTTATTGCTTTGCTTTATAAAGTAAGAGTTTCTTTGGAAAAAACGTGTAAAACTGGTAAATGAAATGTACGGAATCAGTAGTATTTACAAAAATCACGTCCAACTTGGGGGCAATGCTATATACATATTATGTTAAGTACTGCCTACCTTCATGCCCTATCATTAAAATGTTCTATGTTCTAAGAGGAAATAAAAATCGGAAAATCACAACAAAAAATCATGCTCCCAAAAGCTACAGCATTTAAACATCAATTCCTTGTCAAATTATCCGTCTCAAAAGCGCAAATTCTTTTCCAAATAAAGTCCCACTTTTCTCTTTGATCTGCCTTAACCGATTGATATCATCCCAAAAGGGTTCAATGACAAAGCTGAAAAAATCAACATTCAATAAAATTGGCCCTTACAAGATGTTCGGATTCTTAACCCTTGTAAGGAGCACCCCAATTTGGCATCGATAGGTAGGACGGAACCCCGGACAGAGGGTTGGAAGGTGAAGGGATAAAAAAGGGATTCCTGTGAAATCTACCCGCAAATCTGTGCGGTGCGGACTCAATGGCAACGATTACGATACTTAAACGTGGTCGTGAGAAGAATTCTCCGTGGAATGTATTAACATTAGTATGCTGTTTGATGGCGGTGTCATGCAAGAGGATAATTTTATATTTTAGAGCACACTCTGTGTATTACTGGTTAAGGACGTTACGTCCTGAATCCGACATTTGTACATTGTACCAACAAAAATGCCATCCGCGGAATTCGTTTGACACTAAAGAAGGTTAGATTTTTTGACATTTGACTTAATGATTGCAGTGCTTTATAAGATGTGATGTTATGAGCACATATATTAATGTTGGTAGCATATAACTATGCTATAAAAAAGTTAAATAATAGGAACTAAAAATCTATTTAAAGCAGTAAAGCCCTAAGTAATAGAATATTGAGTCTACTCAATTTAAGCCTTGTCCAAGCATTGATTAAGTTAATAATCTTCAAGCAACAACACTATTAATGTAACAGCCCCCTTTCGGACTCATGTTTACACTGACGACCGATGTCCGGCCGCAAACATTGCTGGTTTGCATATCGGGATGTTTGCTGGTGTCTGTGATCAAGACGTTGTTGCTACTGAACTAATATTACACGAGTTTAATAAGTGCTTATGTAAATGAGGGTCATTTGATTAGCTGTAAGATACTGAATTTTGAACTAAACAGCTAAGGTGACAAAGATGAATGTATTATAATATTTTTAATGATATTTTTCTAGTAAGTGCTCATGAAGAAAGCTTTGAAAAATCTTACATGTTTTTAACAATGTGATATTTCTAAATCTATAAAAGGTGAACTATGAATTGATTTTAACACTATGTACAAAAAGTCAATAAATTAAAACCAAGATTCTAGCATTTACGAAAAAAAAAACTAGTAAATCAAACTTAACCAACCACGCATCCAACTTTTGTCTTCACACCCACCCATCCATCGAGGGTCTGACGCGTCGGCCCGTGGTGGCTTAACCGCTAAATTGGGATTCGAACCCGCACCACATCCCGAATCAATCTCGATCGCAAGGATTGACTGGCGGAAACGTCTTAAGTCGGGGATTAGAGTACATGTGTATTTTATTAATGATGTGATTCAGTAGGAAGATTTTAGCTGACAAAAGTGGATTATACAAATTCAATTACAATCATTTTAATTAAAACTCATACAAGGCCCGAGCATTTCTAAGTCGTCATCATTATCAGCCAATGGCCGTCCACTGCTGAACATAGACCTTCCCACGGTTTTCCATAGCACCCGATCGTGAGCGGTCTGCATCCATTGTAATCCTGCGATTTTAACATGGTAAAACAATTGGATAATTAAATATAGAATTGGAAAGCATTTAAAAGAAAAATAATTGTTTAGTTAAGGCTAGACAAGTTAGAATTATTTTCTACACTACTTTCAATGAACACACCCAGTTATGTATTTTATTTCATTTAAAATTCACGGGGCTTAAATGCTTACAAAACATTTAACACCTTATAAAGTAACCCAAAATAATTTAAAAACGTATAGTGCAACTACCCGAGCACTAAAATTTTGACCTTTATAAGACCGACTATATCTTAAAAGAAATAACGAGTACTTTTCCCAGAAGAGATTCCGAGATGTCGTTCCTTATAACCACGTAAAGCATCCCCTAATGATAGAATTTACGTCTCCGGACACCCTTCCCCAGTTTCTGCTCGGCTTTCGATTCCAATAGATTCTAATAAGATTAGTGTTGTCACACGGGTGTTAGATAAAATAGTTTGTGGCCTATAATTGGGGTACAGGTCGCACTGTCCGATTCATCTCACAACACCTTCAAATTTCAACCATCGTATACAGCAGTAAGGTTCAAATTGTATGTGGACGACTTTCTATGGTCATCACTTGCATGACTAGGCAATATCGACTTGGGATGTGATCCCGCGGAAGCGACATTCCAAATTCAATCGAAGGCTCTACAAATAGAGTTGTTTTTTGTTTGTGTCATTTCCTGGATAGTTTTCTCCGATCGGGCACCGTTTACAAATTGGATCGTTGGTGGGTAAATCAGGGTAACCCAGTAATTGAGTCTTATGGGATCATTCGGTTTGCATCCCGGTTGGTCAAAGGATTATCCGATACATTGCTATCTATCGCCCTTTACGTTTGCTTGTGGCTACCACAAATTGCTCATGTTAACTTCGCTTGTATGGGTTTGAGGAGTTGATTTTATTGGCGTCGTTATTATCTTATTAAATAGGTTGGTTTATATGCGATTGTGGTAATTGAGTTGATGATTACTGGTTACCTCATAACATACAATCGAAAGAAAATTTTAATCCAGACCATTTTTTTTTTTAAAACAAAAACAAATTAGACACTAAAGCATACGTCTACACAATATAAAAGACCTAGTTTATTATTAAAGTAAACACGTGTTTAACAAATCGTACGTATGTTTTGTGTTGAACCACTGCTAATACAGGCGACGTCAATTTTATTTGACTCGTGGTCCACGTTTTTTTTACACTCTGTCTCCAGCCTTACTTAACTTTTTAAACACTCACTTTCTAAGATGAAGGGGGGTTCCTTAAGAAACCAAACACCTGTGTTTGCTGATAAATCCACAGCTGGGCACGTGAGCATGTATTTTCTGCTATCACGGTAAATTTCGCTACCTATTAAGCTCCTTGAGGCGGCTATAATGTTAGCCGGAGGTAACGATTAAGTCAAAGATTATGGTCTAGATTGCAATCTTCGCAGAATGGGCGATCGTTTGATGTACCTAGTCTTGTAGAAAGTTCACAATTTATCGAAATCGCAGCAAGTACCGCAATCAGTTTTTGGGACGCAATCTCATGTAGTCTATCTATAATCTATGAGTAAGTAGCAACTGTTATCAACTAAACTAAAAAAAAATATCTCAACAATCAGTAAAACATGCAAATAAAAAGAAAAATAAAACTGTCTTATGTTTTCATAATCTTGGAAATATATTTTTTTAACGTGTCAACTAACGGAATGTCGTTAATTTGCTTGGTTCATGTATTATTATAAGTGGAGAGTGGTTGAAGTCTTATTGAATTCTTTCAAGTGGTTCACAATATACGTAGGAAAGCTGTGAATGGAGTTTAGGTTGGAGTCATTGGTAATTATCTTAGATACGTTGTAGGGATTCATTCATACATACCATTCTGATGTATTTTTCATAAAGATATTTAGACTATGGTTGACTGACTGTTAGTGAAGGCTATTGAATTAATTCCACTATGTACACAAAAATAAATCGTCAGCAAATGAAGTTTTTGAATATCCAGCATATTAAATTGGCCACTCAGAAGCACCTTTTCTTTAGGCAGAAACTATGCCTAATTTCGACACTTAAATACTCTACACTTTTCGTTCTGAAGTCACCACTCTTTTGTACATGTTATTAGGCGGCTATATCTTTGAATTTGCATATTTCCGCAGTAAAATTAATTCGAAGATTTGCTCGCATCCAGACGGGCTCGGTTCGAGGGTGGGATAACGTTTTTGGATTTGTGCATTCAGATTGGCTTGTACTTGAGATTCGTAGTCAAGCTGTATCTTTCCATTATAACTCAGACTCTGTTTTTGTAGATAAGCTTTAGTATCGGATATCTAATTATGATGGATGCCTATAGCTTGGACTGTATGTGTATAGAAACAGATTGGGGTGTAGAAACCGAGAGTAATGTCTTAAGTGTGTCTGATTAAATTGATGTTTTTCGTTTTTATTGTTTCCAGATTCAGATAGGGACGATTGATTTGAATTGGTATCAACATACTTTAATAGAATAATAAAAAAATACTATCACTTGCAAGAAAGACTCTAGATCTTCAGACAAATAAATTAAGACTTCTGTATGAAAGGGAGCAGTCTTTGTTTATTTATTTATTTTATTCTTTATTGCACTGACAAAAAAAAAGTACAAATGGAGGACTTAATGCTAAAAACATTATCTACCAGTCAACCGTTGCGTGAAGCAGAAAATATTGAGGCAACGTAAAAGAACACAAAAAAACAACAAATTAATTTTAAGCTACTAATATACTTACATGAGTACCTAAAAATAAACTTACATAAAGACTTGAATACATAAAAATATTCATACATAAGCTAACACAGATTATAATAGGGAAACAGAATATTGCGTCCATTTTTCTACCTTATTTACAAAAATGTTTTTTTTTCGCACAACCAGCCAGCCACAAAAAGCAATATAATGTATGAAAAAATAAATTTCATTTTTGTATAAGACGTTTTGATGAGTTCGATGTGTATATTTTGAGTTTAATATGTACTCGAGTGGAATTATAATAAAGTTTGCCGATTTGATTGTTTGATAATAATTTATAACTATCTTAACAAAACAAGAAATTTATTTAACAAATCTCGCGTCAACTTCGGATTAACTTAACTAATTTCGAATGCAAAATCTTCGAGACGTCAAAGTTGGCTGCGAAGTCAAACTAACTGGCGGCATTAGCGTTTTATCCATAAAACTAATATAAGCTATAAAACGTGAAGACGCTTAATCGTTTATAACGGCGCTTTTATACTTGACGATGCGATTTTGAGTCGACATTTGTTAGCGTCCTAAGACTATCTATACTGTAATATTATAAAGCTGAAGAGTTTGTTTCTTTGGTTGTTTGAACGTGCTGATCACAAGAACTAGTGGACCGAATCGAAAAAATATTTCTGTGTTGGATAGCTTATTTATCGAGGAAGGCTTTAGGTTTTAGTACATCACGCTGCGACAGAAGGGGAGGGAACAAACTCAAAACTCGCGGACGAAGTCTCGGGGGACCGCTAGTTAAGGATAAACCACGAATTAGTCTCCCTGCTCAAGGTATGATGATTTTTTTAATTCCTGACATATTAAGAGAGGAGTGTTATAAATTAACGTCTGTCTGTATATCTGTTTGTGGAATCGTAGTTCCCAAACGGATAAACCTATTTTTGTTTAGTTTTTCTTGTGTCATAGATAATTTTATCCCGTGTGTTTTAGACAGGTTATATAAAAACGACGGGACGGTTATTTTTCATTTAAAATTATTATAATAATTTAAGTTATAGGACAATCCTTGCGTCAGTTTAATAGAGGTAATAACTATAGATCATTTACATGTTTCTACTCAATCTTATATTTAAACGATATATTTTTTTGAATTTTTCTTAGCTTGGCCGAATTTTAAATACCAGCCAGTGCCGGCGAGCCGGTATCGTATTGCCGTTCATCTAACGGTCACCACACACACAAGGACCACTCGATATCTGCACGATCAAAATCGCAACCTCCAAGCCCGCCTCGCAGACTTATGATAATGGCAGCTAAAGGCTCGGCTCGGAGCCGGTTAGTATTAATCCCCACAACTAATATTAGCAATAAACAGCCCCTTTCGGCTAATTATGCTAAGATGTTCGGAGTTGCCGTCTGCACTCGGATCACAGTTGCGAGTTCGCGGTGCACGGTACGTGGTCGATGGATTTTGGTGCCACAGACTATAATAAGGAAAAAACATTTTGACAGATAGACAAAAAAATCCATTCAAAGTGTAAAGGTTCGGAACGGTAGGTACAATTTTAAGAAAATTTTGCATACAATACACTCACATACGTCTATTTGTTTGTGTACTTATAAAAATAAACTAGCGACCCACTGCGACTTCGTCCGCGTGATTTGAGTTTGCTACCTTCCCCTCCTGTCGCAGCGTGATTTTTATAAGCTATCTACTTACTTACTCACTTACTCCATTGGCTCAGCGACCTGAAGTGGATCTTGGCCTCCGATACGAGATGGCACCAGCGCGCTTTGTGTGAGCGATCTCCTCCCAGTTTTCTGCATTCAGGGCGCCTAGGTCCTTGGCCACTTCATCTCTCCACCGGTATCGCGGTCGGCCAACCGGTCGACGACCTACAGGCTGCCTAATGTACGCCTTTCTTACGCCTGTCATCCGGCATTATTTTTGAATGACGCAGCCAACGGAGTCATGGAGTCTCGGAGTCATCCTCGATAAGTAAGCTATCCAACACATTTTTTTTTTCAAATCAGTCCAACAGTTCCTTATATTAGCGCATTCAAACAAACAAACTTCAGCTTTATATTAGTATAGATGAAACACGAAAGACGCTACCACTGCTACAGGACAAGGCTCGTGGGTTGGTGATGAGAGGAAACAGCGCAAGAAACTGTCACTATTCTCATAGTCCTACAAAACAAAACAATTGTGTCCGATACCAAAATACAATTCTCCGGAATGCAAGTTAAATGGAACACAATAATAGCCGATTCCGACTATGATGGCCAGTCACAACGACTAACCGACATATTATAGTGCACGCGTGTGTGCGCAAACACAGGTGCACTCTCTATTCCTTTCATTCTCATAGCCCGATGGGACAGCAATCTGACACGACCGGAGAGAAATCAGGCGCAGGACCAACGGCTTAACGTGCTTTTCCGAGGCAGGGTGAACCACCGCCAACTTCCAAACTCCGGGCTACCCTAAGAATTTCTGAACAGTGAAACGCAGGTATATATTTTTGGCCCGTCCTGGGGATCGAACCCGAGATCTCTGGCGCAGCCGTCGCTTTAAAGTGCGACCCTCCTACAGCTGCGCCATCGAGGCAAAAATAAAAAAACACAATAAGCGTCTGCCTGTCACACCGCAAGTATTTTTCACTTTTCGAAGCATTTTTCTACACTATGTCCTATCGAGTACCAAGTCTGCAGCAGCACTGGCGGCTGTATTTTCTTTGATAACCCGTTATCGCGGCTCGTTCGGTGCACCCGAATCTTCGCAAATCTCCCCGCTTACCGGCGGAGTTTTTACAGCAACTTTGAGAGAATGGCTGGAGTTTGGAAGATCATTAATGATATGCTGTTGTAATCTGCATGTCTTAGGGTCGTGTGTTGTGTAACGAAATTGTTAGTGCGTTGGAGGTGTATAACATTACTATGCTAAATAAGTCTTTTTTGGGTTCCGTAGCCGAATGGCAAAAAAAGGAACCTTATAGTTCCGTCAAGTCTGCCTGTCTGTCTGTCCGTCCGTATGTCATAGCCACTTTATTCTGAAACTATTTGTATTACACAGTTGAAACTTGGTATGTTAATAACCGTTTTACGACTTTTATACAGAAATTTAAAATATTGATATTTAAGGGGGGTTCCCATACATTAAAAGAAAACTTAAAAATCCTTTCTTAGTCAAACCTATGCGTGTAAGGAGTCTATAAATGACATCGAGATTCCTAAAACCATTTTCTCTAGTCTAACGTTTGAGAGGTAGACGCTTCCGAAGTAAAATAAGCGTCCACCCCCTCCCCCTCTCATTCAAAGCGAGTTTAAATTTAGAAAAATATACATGATGTAGTTCTTTACAAACACTTTCAACGAAACTTGTTTCGAACGAGATCGAACTAGTAGTTTTTGAAATATAACACATTTTCAACTACCGCAAACATAACTTTGTTCTTTATACAAACACCGTGGAAAACAAAGTTATATTTTCTGCCAACAAAATATTGTGGTATTTTGGCCAAGTGGAAGTAAGTGGATCCCTAATTTAGTTATAGTTGGCACGGAACCCTCAGTGCGGGAGTTTGACACGCACTTGGGCGGTTTGTTTTTTATTGTGGTTAGTGCACGTATTCGCCGTGTGCGAAGTAGGTGGTAGGGGAACCCGAGTCGATGACAGCGCTCGCAGTGACAGTGAGTGAGGACCTCTGCCACCATTTTTCTAGCAATTTTAGTACAAAATGTACGTAACTGAGCATTACATTTTATTAAAAGTAAAAAAGTAATTAAATAGAAAAAAATGATAATAAAATACTTCATTGAAATATTTTCACGCGTTTGGTGTATTGGTTAGCGCTCCCGTCTATAACGCCGCCGTCGCGGGTTCGAATCCCGCAAGGGGCAAATGTTTGTGTTATGAGCACGAACATTTGTATCTGAGTCATGGATTTTTATATGTATTTAAGTACATATTTATGGGAGACGCTTCCGTCATAAACGTTGTCTGGTATTCGTAATACAACGATGAAAATTCATTACTTCGAAACCACGACAATTGGTGTGTTGTCTGGCGTATATTTATTATTATAAATTTTCGTAACGACAGCCTTATTTGTCATTTCAACGTCCTCCAATAGTTTGTAACGCTGTAGTCGAAAAAACTGTTGATGTAGCATCTCCGTCAAAATGGAGACACATTTAAGTTTCACCAGTTACACTTTGAAAGTGTATTGTAACTTTGGATCACTTAAAACTATCTCCATCTATTTTACATTAGGTGAGATACAGAACGAAGGAAGCGACAAACAACAATCGTGGTAGTTAATTAAAGGCGTTATTGTCTCAGACGGACGCCAAACAGATCGCCCCGAGCAAACAGGGCGCGTCTCATACGTGCTAGTCGTGATGGGATTGATTTTAAACTCTTTGTGCTGATACGGAGATGAGTGTTGGCTCACATGTTGTCGCTACATCAAAATAATAATAAACATTTTCAGGTTATAGTGCTGTAAGCCTACTAATATTCAGCAATTAAGACAAGTTTAGGTAGGTTAAAACTTCAAAGTGCATAATTCCGATCTTAGGAAGAAACTATTCCTCCTGTTCTTATAAATGTACAGAATGTGAACTGTATCAGGAGCAAACATTTTAAAATATGGGTCATTTAAGTAACCAGTAATTAATTATAAATGGGTTTTAATTTATTATAGTAAATTATTGATATTTTCTAACAAACAAAAGTCCGACGAGGAACTCTATTATTTTTAAATAGGTCAGTGAATACCTTAATAAGGTTCTAAGATTGGTACATACAAGCATAATACTAAGTTCTTGGAATAATGGGGCCAGAGTTTGAGATTTGTTGAAGTGTAATCACTAAAAATTATTCACCGATTCAACAACAAAAAAAAACAATGGAGAAGATAAAGAGAGATGTCACGAATAGAAGAGGGTCACATGTGTAGATATCTTGATATGTTGACTAGCGACCCGCCCCGGATTCGCACGGTTGCAATTTCGTCACATTATTAAAAAAAAAACGTGTTCATTTACGACTTCATTTAGAAACCTCTAAAATTATCAGTGTTCCATTTCTATATTATGCATGTATTATACATATAAATCTTCCTAGTGGAACACTGTATCTATTCAAAAAAACTTCATCAAAATCCGTTACGTAGCTTTAAAGATTTAGTCATACATACAGACAGCGGGAAGCGACTTTGTTTTATACAATTCAGTGATAAGTTACTTACTTGCAAAGTACAGTATCGTTGCCCGACTCGAAAAGGCCCCCGCGGCCCCATCTCGTCGGCAGTTCGACCACAGTGACCCCCCGCGTGCCCCACAGGCAAAGGCGGCTGCCGCAGTTGCTGGTGATGATCCGTTCCACTGTGAACGCTGGCGGCGAGAGGAGGTGGAGTTTCTGTAACAAGAAGGTGTGTTGGTGAGATTAAAAGATGTCAAGAAGGGGCAAAATAATTGTTTACTTTTTGCCGACTTCAAAAAAGGAAGTAATCAATTTGACCTGTATATATGTGATATTGTTAGAATTTGATATATTTCTTTTGTATGTTGATTTACGAGCATTAAGGCTTCCTAACACGTGTAAAATATTTCGTCAGTATGTAAGATTGTCGCAGGATTTCTCGAAAACGACAAGTCATAGAGAGATAACTCTTTTTTTTGTTCAATCAGGTATAGTTCAACTGAGGGTAAATTGTAAGTTTCATCAGAATCGGTCCAGTAGTTCTTAAAAAATGAGTAAAAAAAATCAAAATAAAGGAAGCTCAAAATCACACAGCGAAAGATGGAGGACTATTCTCGGTGTTTCTCTACGAGCTCGAAGCAGAAATGAGGAGATACGTCGAAAAACTAAGGTGACGGACATAGCCCCGAGAATCAGTAAGCTAAAGTGACAATGGGCAGGACACATAGTGCGAAGATCTGCAGTTCGTAACTTGCATACTCTTGTGTATTCTGGCAAATAAATGTTTGATTTGATTTGAAGAACTGATAGCCGTTAGGGCAGAAAAAAACTAGATTGGAGACCCTTCGACCAAAGACGTGGGTTACGACATCCATCGAAAGATGGACAGACGACCTTGTAAAGATCGCAAGATCAAACTGTGATCGGTCGCTGTGGAAAGCTATGGGGAAGGTCTATGTTCAGCAGTGGACGTCCTTTGGCTAATAATGATGATGACGATGATAATAAATTTCAAACATTAAAACTGATCAACTATTGACAATGGATAACAATCGCCAACGCAAGCAATTAATTGGTACGATCAAACACCCCAAGTTTTTCTCGCATTAAACACTCCCCTGTCGACATAACAAGCATAAAAATTAGCTTTCACTCTACATTAAGTTTTCACACTGAGCGATCAAGACAAGTTTTTCAATTTCCTTTAAAAACGCGGCGGCGGCCGTCAAACGGTAAACGATTATGAGCGTGACGTCAGAGCTGCGGTGTAATGAGAAATAAGGAGAAAATAAAAGTGGTTGCAGCGTCAGCTTTGTGAGGGTTCTGTAAGGAAAGGGAACTAGTGCAAATATGTGATGATCTAGCTAGTTCAATAAGGTGTTCAGGTAATGTAAAGGGTAAAGAATGGACGATGTTATGCGAAGATAATGAGTACTGTACACCAATCACATACAATGCTCTAATGCAATTTGAAACTCAAGTACTTGATAGTGATGTGGCTAAAGCCAAAAAAATGAATATTTATCATCAATATATTATTTTTAAATGCGGATCTCTAACATTTCTCGGAAGCGAGAAGCGTATCCTCCACCTTTTTGTTCGTTTTATTGATTAAAAAAGTTTCTTAATCATATTTTCTTGAGGATAGTTAGATCGGCGGCTGTACTGTTACGGATTGCCCGTTGTGATGGTATTTTATTGAATTTGGTGGCTACAATCATCATTGTGTTTCTTAATGAAAAAGAAAATCACGAGGTCAGTAGATATATATGACATACAGATGAAAAAGAAAACAGCTGAGGGTGTTATTCCACCTATGACTCGGGTAGCCAAAGAATAGTAAAGTTAGTTGAAGTGCTAAGTTACTTAAGGCTAAGTACCATAAAAGCTATTTAAAAAACATGAATCTGTCAAATCAGATTTTGACCAAAGCGTAAAAGATTCCAAAACACTTTTGACATCATCTAACTATAAGACACTAATGTTTAGCTACAGAGGCCAGCAATTATTGCAGTGGCTAAGATTTAGTTAGCCACTGCGTCATTCTACAGTTATCGTTTTTTTTTCGATATACAAGGTGTGTCAGAGAAGTAAAGAGACTGGTTTCATATTTTTTAAAGTTTTATTTATTTGGAGAATTTGATATAATTTTCTTAAAAGTACCCTTACGAAGATGCACACTCATTGATTAAATTTGACGACCTCCGTGGTGTAGTGGCTAAGTATGCTGGGTTTCAAGGCGTTGCCGCTTTGAGGACCCAAGTTTGATTCCAGGTCGGGTCAATGTAGAAATAAATACTTTCTATTTTGTCTCGGGTCTGGGTGTTGTGGTACCGCCGTTGTTTCTGATTTCCTTAACACCAGTGCATTGGCTACTTACTTTCAGGTAATGTTCTAAAATACGTAATTTAAGGTCATTTATCAGATAAGGGTAAGAGGAAAATAGACAAGGACTAAGTTCATGACAATATCGGACAAAATACCATTTGAGGTCACACAAAAGGCAGTGTGATATGGGGCGCTCCGTCACAACAGAGTACAAAGTTTGGTTTGAGCCGTTTGCTTCTTTAAAAAAAATGAGCTAGAGAAAAAAAAACTCCGTATGTTCCCCTCACTTTCACGCCGATACTCACGACTTGACACCAGAAATGGCTCAAGGTTACTCTAAATGCCGCTGCTGCATTTTCTGTGAAACACGATCATAACACGGAAGACATTGAAACATGCACTGGGCTATGCGAAGATACTGATTAATATTCAAGGAATCTGGCAACATCATAGCTTTGTCTGATCACAGGCAGCGTTGCTAGTTTCATTACTTTTCTGACACAGTATGTATTAAAATTTAAAAATGACCGTGTATGCTGCGAAAAAATCTGCGAAGTGTGAAATTGGTAGCCATTATCTTTCCGGACGGACCACAGTCGGACTGTCGGGAGGTTTTCGTCTCCAGAATTAATGCCGCCCGAGGTCACCGCAGCGCGCGAATTAGGAAGCGGCGTGGAGCTTTAGTTACAGCGGATCTAAATCTACCGATAGATGGTTAAGATCTTTAAACGTATGCAGAGGTACTTGTGTGAAAACCAGTAGACTACTACATGGACTTGCACTGCAAATTCCTGCTATAGAAATCCTATGTGCAGTGATTTTTTAACAATATTACTAGAAACTCTGCGTACTTTCGAGGCAATCGTTCGTACCAGGGAAAAGTGTGTCTGTTATTGGAGACTATGCACTAAGCCTTTCTGCTCAATCAGCTATCGATTTACCGAGCTTTTTTAATGAACTAAGCCTTTTAATATGCTGACTACCTCGGTGGCGCAGCGGTAGGAGGGCCGCACTTTAAAGCAACGGCTGTGCCACAGGTCCCGGGTTCGATCTCTGGGTCGGGCCAAAAATATATACCTGGGTTTTTCTGTTCAGAAAATTCTTAAGGGGGTAGCTCGGAGTTTGGAAGTTGGCGGTGTTTCACCCCCGTGCCTCAAAAAGCACGTAAAGCCGTTGGTCCTACGCCTGATCTCTCTCCGGTCGTGTCAGATTGCTGTCCCATCGGGCTATGAGAGTGAAAGGAATAGAGAGTGCACCTGTGTTTGTGCACACACTTGTGCACTATAATATGTCCTGCGCAGTCGGTTAGTCGATGTGACTGACCACCGTAGTCGAAATCGGCTAGGAGTCTATTAGTATGCTAAATACGATTTTTTTTACTTCCAGTAGTCTCTATTCATTCACTTTTAACGCTTGTCTCTTTGATACTTATATCAGACAGGTAAACATTTCACGATTTACGAGGTTAAGTTTAAAGAAGCATAGCATCCCACCTTTTTCTTTTAACCCGCTTACACCGACACTCCACACTTCCCGCCACAGGGGGTCGGATCCGTCCCGACAGGGTTAGCGCACTTCGATTCTTTTCGATAATCGCTCGCTAATGCAGAACATTACTTTGAAGCTTTGTTTCAACCCTAATCGACTGAAAATGGAGCCAATTGCGTTTGGCAGGGTTACGATTTGTGAGCGTATTCTAAATAATGTGTGGAAGAAAGTAATGGGAGGAGTGTGGAGAGTGAAATGCGAAGAATGTTTGGTTCTGAAGTTTACGCAAATACGACTCATTGAATTAAATCCGTAAAGTGTTTTCATTCAATGGAAATAATGGTTTCAGTCGCAAAGTTTTAATACCAGTTTGGATTCTAATACAACATTTAATGAGGCAAGGACACAATGAATATATCATTGAACTGGGTTTATTTGTGTATATGATGCATAATACCTAAAATTATGGTATTAGATTTAATTAACTTAAGGAAAAACCAATTCTAACTGAATCGCTTGCCTGCAAACACACTCACAAGTCATGAATGGCTTACGTCACAGCAAACGAATACTTAAACTATACTTAATTAATTTTATGAATCAACATGATCTGTTATTATTACACGCATTTCATCTTTCTGTATGACCTAAAGGTTTTCTTGCATAGAATGATTTTAACATGAAGTCCAACTTTTTACACTAAATTTATGCGATAAAGTATTTAAACAAATGAATTTGCCACGTTTTCAAGTAAAACTTAAAAACATCATTAATTGAAGTATACATTTGGCAATGGAAAACCAAATAAAAGTATATTCAATGGCTTATTACAATACAATAGACATACAGTGTAACAGTCTACAATATGACTTCAGAGGGTTGTTCGTATCAAGGGTTAATGTGCTGTGAACTTTACTGGAGATATTATGACCGTTCTGTATTAAGATAATGTTGACTATATACCAACAAAATGTCTATGTTAGCTATAATGTTAGTTTTATGTTGAGCGATCGCAGTAAATAGTGCTAAATATTTTTGAAAGAAATAGGCAATGTTTGACGTTTCAAGAGCGGGAACAATTTTAGCACATTTTCATTCAAATTCCATTTTTAAAGATAAAATTTCAAAGAACGTATTATAATTTTTTTTAATAAAGTTTTATTTTTAATTTGATTTTCAATTTTGAGGATTGCAATTTAAACTTATAAATTGTATTGTTGCCATCCCATAATGAAGTTTCAATTGTTTCTGTTTCACCCAATGGTTGACAGGTAGAGAATGCTTTAAGCATTAAGCAAGCATTAAGTCCGCCATTTGCACTTTATTTTTGTCAGTACAATAAGGGATAAAATAAATAAAAAAGAAGACTTTTGATTTCAAAACGAATTTCAAATTTGACTTCTCGGTTTTTTTTTGCAGGAACGTCTCTTTAATTTTATGTGAAGAGATACGAAGATACATTTTTTGAAATTCAAAAATTAGTACTACAAATCTATCCCAATTTTTCATATATATATAGTATGTTTTTTCATTTATATAGTACGTTAATATGACTAGTAAGTAGGTGATGTTTTGGGAAAAAAGGACGTAGTTTTTGTAATGTTACGAGATATACGTTATGCTACTACCATCAAGTGAATTGCACGTATCAAACTGACCATAGTTTTTACGACTCGATCAAGGACAGAGAAATAAGGCTGAGAAAAATAAATGTTAGTAAACATGTAATTTGTAGACGAATAGTAAATGTCAAGTGTAATAATTTGAATAATCCAGTCAACTGGACCATACTCATGTATACTCATTGGCGATCAATCTTGGAACCCTTCAATTTTAGATTTCTGAAGTAAGAATTAGTCATTCATATATTGAACAAAAGACAACTTTACGGTAATTTTTGCGAATATTTATTACATTTTATACGAACACTTTACAGCGTTCGTGGTTACGGGTAGATTAAAATATAATTTTCCAATCAGCTTCAGATGGTTATGTTATGTTGGATACCATCTGAAGATGGTTGGAAACTTCCACTAGCAAATCAGACCAGTTACTCCAAGATCACAAGACACAGTAAGCTGTTTCTGGGTAGAGACGTTATTTAATTGTTTTCAAAACTTTGTTAATGACAAATAACATATTAGTTTATCAGTGACCGCTGTTAAGTGTCCGAAACGTAGAGATAAAAATAATAATATATATTTGCAAAAATTACCGTAAAATTATATTTTATTCAATAAGTAGTATTCGCGTAAACTTTAGAAACAAGTAATTCAGACATTCAGTCAGACATTTTGTAAAAAGTCACCTTATGGTAAGTGAGGACACAGCAAAAGATAAATCGATTCAAGAAGTCAATTTATTATAATTTCATTTTAAAGTAGTATATGCAACCAAATGTAGTGATAGTTAGAATTTTTGATATAAAATAAATTGCTCAGTTAACACCATACAATTTCTAACATCGCCAGCATTATGAACACATTTCTAACATTTAATATCTTTAGGAAGTCCGCAGCATTTAAACAAACACGTTGATTAGATCAGCTCTGCGAGTTGACGGTCACCAAACTTAATTACACTTACAAAATAAGGGAATAAAACAAAATGAATTATAAATGCTAATACAGGAACGCAGTAAAAATAAAGGCTGGGGTCTTACTCGGTTCTACACAGTTAAGCAAACCTTCAACTATTTATCTCGCTCCCTCGCATTGTCAAGTTGACTCGAGTGATGAGAACGGCTAGATTGGAATAAGGATATCATCACAGATATATATATATATATATATATATATATATATATATATATATATATATATCATAGATGACGCAAGTCAGTTAATGGGTACAATTATTCGCTATGCCCCATACAATAGCTTCTCAAGAATTTAAATCTATCGACACAACATACATATTTTAATTTCAGATGGCGTTTGCTATTAACTCCTAGATAGACTGACGAAGCGATGTGTGGCAAATACTATGATAGAGCGCGTTTACCCAAAAGAAGAAAGTTTTTGCTAACTTAAAAATGTTCTTAATAAGAATTCTTCCTAAATTTACGATGGTGGAGCGCAGTGCGGCAATGCTCTTCGATAATTTATTTTTTTAACAATTTTAATAAAAAAATATTACAAACTCTCGCGCTACCAATCGCATGCTCTTTATTGACACCATATTTATAACACAAGTACCACACATTCCTGTTATCTTTTTAGATACATATCTGTGCCAGAGTCGAGGCCGGGATTAGCTTGCGATATTAAAATTCGAGAACACACACGAGCAAAGCCGCGTACAATTACACGTGGGTCTTGAGGGTGGCTGTTATTTTTCCATATTTAATAAAATAATATAAAAATTAAAATATTCCGCCCGCGTGCGTGTGTGTATCGCGATAAAAAACGAGATGAGCGGGTTCCGTGGGTTCTGTTTAATTAGTGGATTGTGTTTTCGATTCTTTCAGGGCAGGAGTACTTTGAAAAAATACTTTTTAAACGTATAATTAAAAAAAAAGATGTTTTATTATAGTGTTGTTCAAAGAGTTATTCTAACACTTTTCACTTCGACGACCTCCGTGGCGAAGTGGCTAAGCACGCTGGTTTCAAGGCGTCGTCGCTCCGAGGTCCCGGGTTCGATTCCCGGCCGGGTCAATGTAGAAATAAAAAAAATCTATATTGTCTCGGGTCTGGGTGTTGTGGTACCACCGTTGTGTCTGATTTCCATAACACAAGCTACTTACTTTGGGATCAGAGCAATGTATGTGATTGGTGTCCAATCCTTTTCAATACTTACGAACATCTTTATACAGGTGTCATTGTAAAAAGAAACATCTCCAGAAAAAAAAAATCCACAACCTCAACATTTTTTACAAGGACTTTTTGCCAAATGAGTGTTATATTTACTAGAGATTTTTTAACGATGTTTGATAATCGTGTCACTACGATGAATTTAATAATAAATAATATACAAGGACAAGTTAAATATCATGAAGTACAACACGAAAATACCCCAGTTACTAAGTATAAGTAAAAAGATGCCACTGAGATTAAGATTGGAATGTCAAATTAAAACATCGGCAAAGACTTGTCGAAAGTGCCGATGTGCCTACGCTTACATGGTTAACAAATGCCTGGACGAGATCACATTGAACTCTTTAGAAAACACGCGACACGTCACCATTAGATCTTTCAGTTGTTGACATAAACTCTTGATTGACCAGACTGTTTACTTATTCAATTATGTATTTAATAACAAGACAGATCCCCAAAATATTCCACGATCGGTGTCCCGGACAGACTTATTTTTATGCCATTGTGTTCTACGTGACCGTTGCCAGCGTTTTGCATCGGCACCGCTATTTGGATATATATTTTTAATTCGTCCACGCCCGGAATATTAATGACTCGATTACATATAATATATTTGCGTTGTGGTTTTTAATTTGTAATTGTAATTAATTTGTTCTATGTTTTGTATCTCAATTGCGGAGGTTCAAAAAGGGATGGAGCAATTATGAATAAAGATAATTGGATAGGCTAAAGAACGATTGATAAATTACTATAGACAAATACAGGTAACTGTTAAATAAAAAAGAAAAGTTAGCCTGTAACGTCCCACTGCTGGGTAAAGGCCTTACCTCAACTATGAGGTAGTTAAAACCATACTCCACCACGCGGGCTCAGTGCGGGTTGGTGGAGGGGTGGGTGTTTGCAAGGCAAGCGACCAACCCTGCTTTCAGATGTTATCCAGCCGCCTATAACGTCTCTGACTAGGCTTAACGTGCCTTCCGAAGCACCGAGATGCTCGTGATATACGACACATATATGGTCGGAATGGTCACCCATCCAAACACGACCGCGGTGTAGCGTTACTTTGGTATTACTACCAAAGCGCTGCTACCACTGCGCTACGAGCATCTCTAAATGTAATTGTAAAACTTTGTTAATTAAATTATTAATAATACACAGTGTTATTTTAAATATTTAAACAAAATCAAATAAGAAATCAATTTCGAGCTCGTGCTCAAATTTTTGATAAATTATTTTATCGTGTTAAATAAATATTTAAATATTGGACACCAATCATATTCTCTCATACTTACTCTGATCAAAAAGTTAGTAGCCAATACACTTTCTTGTGTTATGAAAATCAGACACATCATCGGTCAGAACCACAATACTCAAACCCGAGACATTTTTATTTTTTACCCTCTATATAATTTAAGGGATCCGTGGACATTTAATCTTATATGTACTCATTTTCTTTTGTATACATAATGTAAAAAAGGACGAGCCAAGTTCAAGAGGGTGGTTAAGAGTAGGGTATCCAATACATAAAAAAAACTTGTTTTTTTTTTATAAAGTTCTTATTTTGTCATAAAGTTTCTTTGTTTGTTATAAAGTGCTTAGTATTCCGAATTCGATTGACAACCTAACACTTGAACTTGGTTCGTCCTTTTTTTTCAATCTATATATAGATAATTATAATTTGACCCTACCGGGAAAATAAAGTCGAGTAATGCAAATATAAAACGATTTAAGAAGGTTGTATCAATTCCCATTTAATTCCATTTACTTAACACAAAACGCATTTCATATAGTTACACGGTTATATTGACGTAAATGTATCTAGTACAATAAGTTAAAACATACAACCTCAAAGCTTTCCATGCGTCTATTTCATCTACCACCCGCTAGATGGCGTTACGGGTATCGTTTCAACACCGCCTGCCCAAAGTCGTTAAAGGGAAATTAATATTTTTCGCCTATAGAGAGGTTGGAATTTATTTTCGTATATAAATCGTATTTTTATTGCGTCCCGCCCCTGTATAAGTAATGGATTGCTTGAAAATTGCTTCTGCCATTTAAATAGTCGACGTTTCAGATACAAATTGGAAATTTATTTTTGCGATGCTCGCTCATTGGGTAATTTTGTCGCGGAATCAAGTTTGCGTTAGTCGGTGACTGGTCAGCGGGATATTTTTATAATTTAAACCGGTTTCCTTCGTAAGCGTGGTTAAAGTCAGTTTAAGACGTTTTAATAAGCGATCTAAATATACTAAACTAAACAAAAAAAGAAAACAGAAAAAGTGTATAAAATTTTATTTTTAATACACTTTTTCTGATACATTATGAAGTTGAGTTAACGGGTACAAATACTAATGATCTTAAACGACAATAAGGGCAAGAATTAAAAACACAACATGTATTGCGTTTATTGTGCAATAAGCAAGAATGTAATTTACTCGACGAGACCTACATTTAGCTAAATATATAAAAAAGAAAAAAAAAACAGTACACACACTTTACCCATTTGCAAATGCAAAGACATGAATGAAAAATGTTTCATTGAATGTATTTAACTACCTTTACTACAGTTGTAAACTTGGACGATATATCCAAGTCAAAAATAATTATATTTTACAAATAATTTTACAGGACAACGCAAAACCATCATCAAGGTACATCAAACAACGTAACCTCACTTTCCCTCAGTTATCTACCTGCCCTGAGCGCGACATCGAACCGAAATAGTTGGCAACTCTGCGCATAAATCACCAACGTACCGTCTCTCCGGGCCATTAGCATTTTTTATGCATAGAAATCGATCCAGCAGCCGTCTAATGCCTCCCGCGATACATTAATATCTTACTTTTTATGACTGTTCTGTAACAATTCGTCTTCGCTTCACCCAACGTAAGAAACACAACTTTTATCAATGCAAAATGAATTCTAAGCTTTAGGATTATGATTGAAAATACTTTGGAGGTGATGGAATTCGTTCAGATTCAGAGTTCGGGAATTGTTCAAGTTGATAATAGGTGGCGTTGGCGATTTTCTTAACGCGTCCATTTTTCTTTCACGGGCACTTTGAGATTAAAAGTTTGTGAGATGAAATGAAAAGTTGAGCTGTAGGTGCGTATCGGGTATTGGGGGATTATTACAAAGTTGAGATGCGAATTCATTTTTCTTCGTTTGTAAGAGAAGTAACGGAATGCGAAACTGTTTTTGAGGGCTAATACGAGAAGTCGAAATGATAATAATATTTTTCCCCCAGTTTTTTTGGCCAAATTACTCAATATATTTCTATCAAAAATGTATGGAATAAGTCTTTACATAACGCAGTTGTTTAGTTTTATAAGGCTACACCAAGTTTTCAAGAGAAAAAAAGTAGCGTAGGTATAAGGTGTTATATAGCAGCATATGAAGTTTAGTATTAAGACCCCAATCTGATTTAAGATGTTGGCGAACTTTCAGATCATCTCAGTTAGGCTAACTAATAAAGTTTTTACTTATTTAGAGGCTCCGCAAGCAAACCCTTTTAAAATCACGCCACGAATTTCATTTTAATGCAAACATTAAGACCTGGCTCAGCCATACTAGTAAATATGGCGCTCGCATTAACGATAAGCAGTTTAATATTAAACGATGTTGGTGCAAACTACCTTGCCCGATTGCGACTGGCTCGGTATTAGGGTTTTCCGCCTTTAGAAATGTTAGTTATGATGAGGATTATCAATCTCTCAAATTAACGTATCTACCGTCGATGTACATAATCCTTTGCAGTGAAAAACTTTATATTTCTTGAACAAACGAGTGTCATAATATGTCTAATCCGTCCTTAGATTACACGTTTAAGATTTGAGGCCCAGCAGGTAATATCTCTTAACTATAAATTAGTATTGGAATATCATTTTTAAACAAATTTGTACTATCTGCATAGCTATTATAGAAAAATCGTTTAGGAAACTTTTATGTTTTTTTTTTTCGAATTGGAATTCAAATATTTCTAAAACAATAACATCGACATTTACGAGATATAAAGCAACGGTTAATGTTCCATAATGTACTTTTGTCGAATAATGGTATGGATGACAATTATGAATTTTATAGGCTCAAATACTTTGCAGAAACGTTTCTCTAGCAAATACTTTGTAGTTACCGGGCCCTGAAAAATCTTACACGAGTTATGCGGTGTCTTTTAACAAGGAATTCTTAAACTAATCCTAAGCATAATTCCACGTAACGTGGGAGTTATATTATTACTCGTTGCTCATAAGAGCAGTCCCCAAATATGAATAGACAGCATAAAGAACCCGTACAACGCTGGCGCGAAGCCAGAAACGCCCTTATCGGTTCCTAAATATTAGCCTTTATTCCTTATTATTTGTGCGCTTAGAGCTTTACAATCGCTCTTATACAGCTTTCATAAATACTGTTTGTTTATTAGTCTGCCCCATCTATCAAGCGAATTTTGAAATGTTAAATGTTTAAATATGTTAATATCAAATATTTCCGTCACGTCCGTAGTGTCGTGGCTAAGCATGCTGTGTTTTAAGGCGTCGCCGATCCGTGATCCCGGGTTCGATTACCGGTCGGGACAATATATAAATCAAAACTTTCTATATTGTAGGGTCTGCGTGTTGTGGTACCACCGTTTTGTCCGATTTCCATTACACAAGTGCATTAGCTATATACTTACTCTGGGATCAGAGCAATGTATGTGATTGGTATCCGATATTTATCTTTCTTTAGAAAGGCTTCTTTTGGGTGAGCTCGCTTTAACGTCATCCCTGTCTATGTCTCGTATGGTTTAGTACAGCGACCGACAAACCATGACGCCTGCTGGCTTAGAAGCCTTCTAGATTGGAAACCCTTTCATGAAATCGCAGCATGGCATGTCGATCAGTAAAGATGGACAGACGTTCTTGAACGTGTAAAGATCGCAGGATCGCACTGGATGCAGACCGCTTGCATTTTGACACTATGGAACCATGGGACTACCATATGGTAGTTCCATGTTCAACTGTGGAGGTTTTGTGGCTGTAAATGATGGTTATAATGCTCAAAAAATGTACTACTAAAACCTTATAGTTACTGTATTATTTATGTATCACTAAACCGCACCATTACATGGGACAAAGTAAAACATTTGATGTTCTACATTATTGAGTCGTTTTTTGGCTTCACTTTCATACTTAAGTATCGAAGAAACATCTTAAGTTATACTTAAAACGGTTGTTATTTGTAAAAACGTCGATGCGCCCCTATTTCTTGCCGGAGACAACATTCCCATTTAAGTCATTAAGGGGACGAATTAGATTATCCGAGGAGTCTGGGGCTGTCTCATTTTTGGGGTTCTATATCTTGAATCAGAAATGAGGAGATACGTAGAAGAACTTAGGTAACGGACATAGCCCTGAGAATCAGTAAGCTTAAGTGGCAGTGGGCAGGGCACATAGCGCGAAGAACTGATGGCCATTGGGGCAGAAAAGTTCTAGATTGGAGAACTTTCGAACAAAGACGCGGCGTGGGACGTCCACCGATAACATAAACAGATCTCAGGACTAAACAGGATATGTCTGCTTGTGATCGGTCGCTATAAAAACCGTGGAGGAGGCCTATGTTCAGCAGTGGACGTCCTTTGGCTGATAATGATGATGATAACTTAAATTTAAGAAAATAGAAAACAAGGCATGTATATTATTAAGGCAGTTCTATAAAAACGAGTATGCCCGAGCAGAAAACTTTCATCATATCTTTAGATTGCATGCAATTTAGTCTGGGCCTAAAAGATTGAAAGGTACTCTTAAGTATATTTTATTTATCTTTAATACAATCACAATTCAATTAAGTAACAGGATTAGCACAGGAGTATTTACATAAAAACAAAAAGATTGTGGAATCATCATTTTGTACATTGATTTAGATCCATCTGTGCAAGTATACTTACTTAACCTCCAGCGTAAATACTCTAATACATGTAATACGTCGGTACGGAACCCTGACCCCGCACACCGCTCACGCTTGCCAATAATTTTGAATAATAAAAAAGCAGAACAAACCGGTCGCTTATCTCTATCTTTTCCATTTTCGCAAATTACAGAGAGAGAGGCCATCGCTAAATGACGTCACGTATTTAATTACGCCTACGGAACCTCAAAAGTGTCGCTGCGATACTGAAAGCTAACGTTTGGGTGACATACGGAGATGGACATTGTGAAATCATTGTTTTATATCTGAAACAACATTATATTATTTACCGGTATTAACGTGACCACAGATCCGAATGCTTTGCGAGTATAAAAGGATTTCCGACATCTATCAATTCTTATAGTGCCACCAACTTATCTGAAGAATGATTGGTGTCACGATCGAAAATGGTTTCCGTTTTTCACATAAATTAACAATTTTGGCTTTTGAATACTCGCCTTACTACACGATGAAAAATTAAAAACAATTATTATTTAAACTTTATTACACAACCACAGATGGAAATTGACTCCGAATGGCATTCTCTACCACTTATACTTTAGGGCTTAAGGGAATTGAAATTTGGGCTATTTTAGTGTTCGCCTCCTTGCTCGCTATGATCTCAGCACATTTATGTTAATAATAATATGGAGACCATAAAAAATGGCTAAGATACTAAATGCGCTTTCGATAATTTTTGAATATCAATAGTGATCACACTGACTTGTTTCGGCAGCAATGACGTTTTCAAAGTGACAACTGTAGTTCCATTTTTGGCCACCATTCTTTAACTAAGTTGGTGGCACTATTTACGAAATTAACTGTCTGTATATCCCGAAGTTAGTTAATCAGTTCTTGTTAATGGACACTAAGTGCGTCGGACACAATTAGTGTTCTATTAGTAGATATTATTAGTGTTCTTCATAAGTGGCAACAAAAACCGGCCAAGTGCAAGTCGGACTCACGCACGAACAGTCCTGTCCGTACCATTGACTAGTAAAATTAGCAAATATGGCGAATTTGTATTAGCGCCACCTTTAATGTTTTATTTTATTTTGTTTTTAGTATTTGCAACTGTCTAGCTATCGCGGTTCTTGAGTCTAATACAGTCTGTTGACAGACGAACGGACAGACAGAGAAGTCTTATGTTATCTATATATACAAACTAAAACCAAAGATAGTTAGCAATCCTCGACCGGAGATCCTTTGATTGGAGATAGGATTTCGTACTACTAGAAGTTTTATAGGGTCAAAAATCTTAAAGTACATAATCATTATCGCTAGTAGGCCAAAACCAAATCACCGTTAGTAATAGGGTCCCGTTTTTTATCTGACACGACCATAGAGAGATAAGGCGCAAGACTAACGTCTAAACGTCTTTTCCGAGACACGGGTGAAACACCGCCAACTTTCAAACTCCGGGTTACCCTGAGAATTTCTGAGTAGAAAAACCCAGGTACATTTTTTTGGCCCGACCCGGGGATTGGTCCCGGGACTTCTGGCGCAGCCATCACTTTAAAGTGCGACCCTCCTACCCCTGCGCCATCGAGGCAGTTAGGACATATCACCACCATGGTACCACCGTTGTGTCTGATTTCCATAACACAAGTGCATTAGCTACTTACTTTGGGATCAGAGCAATGTAAGTAATTGGTGTCCAATACTGAATTAGCCAAAAAATTAGCCAAAAATATCAGCAAACAGAAGCAAATAACAAAGTAATCATCTTTTCAAAGACAGTTGTACCATCCCGTCACCCGTGTGTCCCCACCGCCGTAGGTCAATCCAGTCGGCCACTCTAATGTTTACTGATAAAAAGAAAACCAATTTGAGCCGCCCCCAACACAAAGGAGCGCTATCTAGCGATAAATTATCGAAATTATTGCATTAAAAATTCCATCTAGTAAGTCAAAGTGAGCCATTATGAGCGCTTCAGGAGCAGAAGAGTGTAAGTGAGTTTGCTTTTATAGTGTACGGAGGGGTAGGAGGCTCGACGTATCATCATAATCAACCACGTGGGTTTACAAAGAAGCCGTCAAGATCTAGACCCAAAGGTATCTTTTTAAAGTTTTGATATTTATTTAATTTTTAAAAAATTTAATATATAATAGGCCCACTTCTCCTCCTCTGAACACAGCTTTCATGTAAGCTGTATCCGTTGCTAACTTTATCATTAAACTTGATAGGGCTATAAGTTAATTCTCGGACGCAAGCAGCTCGCTGCCTACACTACCATAGTTCCATCATAGCAGAACGGCTCCGAGACTTCGCATGCGTCAAGCCGTTTACGAAGGGCGCATTGCTCGGAAGCCAACATGTAAGGCAAATCAAATACTCTTACTTGAGCATCTTGTAGGTAATGGTTTAAAATGATGTTAACACTCACAGTATCATATTTTATAATCATATAAAGATGAAATAAGAAACCAAAAATTTGCGCACGGGCGGGACTTGAACCAGCAACTTCTAGGCTAACCGGGCCAAACGCTCTACTAATTGAGCTACCGTGCTATTACATAAACAGATGGCGCTAAACGTCACGGGTAATGGCGTAAGAGACTACAAATCGCGCAAGGTTGGACAGACAGCACGGTAGCTCAATTTGTAGAGCGTTTGGCCCGGTTAGTCAAGAAGTTGGTGTTTCAAGTCCCGCCCGAGCGCCAAGTTTTGGTTTCTTAGTTAATCTTTATGATCTTGTAGGTGCTAAATAAAACATCTTGAAGCGTTCCCACTGGCATCTACTGCCACTATGCCCCAGTTGGTGGTTATGACTTTTGCGCCGTGGCAAACTAATTTTTCTGTGTAAACGCTATGGGAAAGCGTTTTTCTCGGAGGAGCGACGGTAGGATGCGCGGTGAGTTACGGCGGAATGTAAAATGGAGTCTTGACTTATTGATTTCGGATGGTATTTTTTTAATAAATGTCGTGTAATTAATTGAAGTGATATTCGGAGAGAATACTCGTTGAGCTGTAGAATGTTATAATGTATCATTTTGATTTATATTAGCTAGCAATTTTAAGTGTGGGTAATTAAAACTTTTTAATACTCGTTGGATATTAAGTTTGCTTTATTTTGGTTTTATGTTGAATCAGACTTAGGTCTTATTTTAAGATTGTAAAAACTCGATACTACGAGCAAATTCATAGATCACAAAAGCATCATTTGTGTTATAAGAGTTTAACAATTTTACTAGTTCGCACGAGTTCTCTTCAAATAAATAACCAAAACCCGACGATTCGCCGTAAAATATTAAATATTCCTCCTCAATACGGAGCTTATAAAAC
The DNA here is from genome assembly GCA_963924145.1 of Pyrausta purpuralis. Lineage (NCBI taxonomy): Eukaryota > Metazoa > Arthropoda > Insecta > Lepidoptera > Crambidae > Pyrausta > Pyrausta purpuralis. The sequence goes on from OZ001663.1 coordinate 21,098,993, forward strand.
GAAAAAGATAACCAACAAACAAAGACTAGCTTTAACGACCACCGTTCCATAGATTGCGGATATTTTAAAGTGCTCATAGTCACAGCTCAGAAGAAACAGTACAGCCCAGTGATAAATCTGAGAATAAGCGTGTGACCCTGGTAAACCTGAACCCATTCTATATTTCGCTATTTCAAAAAAACTTTTGGAATGTTAAAACATCTTTACCTACCTCGACGATGTTATGTTCTCATTCTCAAACGTCGAAGTAGTTCTTATGCCTAATAATCAGGCATAGTTCCATAGATCGCATTACATAGAGCTTTTTTAAATAGGGTTTTTTGTATATCTGAACTTAAATCACACAATTGCTGTTGATCCTTAGATTAGATTTCAGTCGAATACCATAAGTGACGTTTTTAAGCTATTGCATAGCTTCTATCGCGGGCTTTGAGCGTGGAGACCGAATTCAGAAATTCCGTAACGAAAATAACCTAACACCCCCACTCCGACACACTCACACCTCCATCTATCGATGAATAGCAGAACTTTTAATGAGTTTATGAAATATCACGCATGTCTCTTTAGTTCAACAACCCGCCTTTCGGTTAAATAAAATAAATAAATAATTATAATTGCATAAGTTGATAAAAAATGCAATGCAATAGCTTTACTGCGGCAGTCTCCGAGTGCCCGACGTCTTTTTTTTACCATATCACTTATGGTTTTAACTTTATTAAGAAATTTCGATAACATAAAAACAAGAACACATCGAATCCAAAGACAATGTATAGAGAAGAGAAGTCTTTTATTGAATTGAATGCACAATGATTGAAGAGCGGCTTGAAATAAGAGGGGTATGAGGGTAATTAGATTCGAAATCTTATTTCAAATGTCAGTGGATTACAGCATTGAACTGTTGGATTTCTCTCGGCTGTCTCATAGTCGCAAATAATGAAATTATGGGGGGAGGAATCCCTCCACCCCCTCTTTTTTCCGTCCTTTGTTTGTTGATTCGTTATTTATCGGGAGATCGAGCCTGCATTATAGATTAACATCAAAGGTGAGGTATACGGCGTCGTTAAAATTGAATGGCCCCAGCAAAGAAGCGCTTATTTTTAACGTTCTTACGTATTTTAATGCATATTCGAGTTGGAATTAGATCAATGAAAGAAATAAATGGAAGCAATTACGGGAATGGAATCAATTTCTTTTGCGTCTCGAAAATGCGCGTTCTGGATTGGACGATGTTTTGCATGATTAGTGAGATTTGTCAATCGTCAGATATGAAACAGTTGAAAAAACAAGTTTTAATATCTGTATTTCTGAAGAAAAAAAACTGTTTTGGATTCTGCAGTTATAAATCTATGGATTTTGCAAAAAGTAAGATATTTTCATTATTTTATTGTTAATCTTAATTTAATGCTATGAACCTTGAGTTCAGCGACTTAGATTAAGATACCTATTTAGATCTTCTTCTGATGATTTAAAATCAACATACAAGACCCTGAGGATATTTTTTCATACAAGAACAGAAGCGAATATGATGAGACAGTAAAATGAAAGCCCAAATACAGAGTTATTGGTTATTCTACTAGATCCTATTAAGAGGCGATGGAGAAGTTAATTTGAGACCATTTTGAACCTATAATGTACTATCTAAAAGTCAACCATTTTCGAGCTACTTGACTTTAAAAGTTTTAAGAGAAACCTGATTTCTTATATTTGAAAATTAAAATAAAAAAACTAATGCTAAATTCTTATTTTCTGCTGATTTTTAATGTGTACGATAGAATACGTACGTACACGTACGGTATATTTATATCACTACACAAAAAAATATTTGATATTTATTTTGCCAAATTATTTTCAAAAATGTGTCTTAATTCACAAAAATCTATTGAATTCAGTCGGTGAATTATTTTAAAATAATCTACGCATTTTCAGCTATCGAACGATATAAAAAATACAATCCTTTGCTGCACAATTTTCAAGAAAATTCCTTGGAAATGCAAAGGGCGTAGCTACAGATGACCTTAACTTCTTAAACATAAATAAGCTTTAGAAATACAACAAGATATTACACAAATCTTGTGCTACTAGCGGTAAAAAGTATATACATAGGCACAACATTCTACATCCCGTGAAACGCAAACCTTTTAAAACCGAAACAACAAGCCGTAAACTGGTAATGTCCGAACTTGTCGCTCGATCGGTGAGGGATTTTACGATCCCCGTTATTAGGAGGCAAGGGATAATGGATCCCACTTCTGGACAATGCTTCGGTCTCGTTTCATTAAAAACAACAATGACCGTAACGACTTGCGATGCGGTTCCTTCACAGCTCGCTTCGATCTATGTGACGTAAAATGGCGGACCGTAAATGGGACGAATGTTTAGTGACAACTCGGAATGCAATTTGAATAAACATTGCTTCATGAGTATGTATCGCACTTTCAGGTACATGGCACCATTTAAACGACATCAAGAAAGGTTTATTTATTTATTTAAAGGATAAATATATGTATATACAACCTCAATAACATTTTATGTAGAACTACTTAGCTGACGACTGGATATGGCAGTTACGATTTTTTTATATCTGCCTAAACTTTATATAAATGATTTGAAACAATTCTTATTATAAAGAAAAATAACAAATCTCGAAATAAGCATAACAAGCTTCAGTAATCCAATATTCTTTTCTTTTTTCTACTTATTTGAAATCTTTTATACATAAAAATGAATCCATATTTCCTTTGGTCAACACATCACGCGTGAACGGCTGGACAGATTTCGCTATTTTTTATTACCGTCAGGAGGATCTTACGAAAAAAATATAATAACGCGGAAAATTATGAAATTTAAGATGGACTACTTTTCACCGGGGCGGAACGGAGCCGGGAGCGAAACGAAGTACGCTGGGTCCGCTAGTAATATCATATTTTCAACCCATGACTCTCCATTTATAATTCTACAAGTCCTATTTGAACGGGTCTAGACCAGACATGTTAGTTAATATGAAAATTAGGAGAACGAGCTGTACCGGAAATTGGCCGGCACCTAAGGCATTCAGCTTGTCTTGAAGCCTCAACTTTGTGCTGTTCCTTGCATGGTAGACGAAAGCTGTGAAATTATTCAATAGTGCATTGAGGGTGGAAACTCTTACTGTAGTGTAGAAGACAGTGTCCGGTCTAGAATTTTAAGGGTGGTTTGGTATTCGGGTTTTAACTTTTGAGGTATCTTAAATTTTTTAAAAGCCCATTAATTTAAAGTGAAGATTTGTCAGTCAGACGGTCATCTTATTTGTTTCTATATTTTTATAAATCTATGTTTATGGGTTGTGCACAAAAACATTTAATTTACTCCAACCGTTGCGGATTTCACGAGTCACAACTACAAACATTAAAAAGTATATACAAGAAAAAAGTTGTAGTAGCAGCAATACTTTAAAAACTCCAACATTCTAATCGAAAAATTTCTGCCCCCAAAAAATGAAGAAGCGCCATTTTCATAACCACTGAACCGATTTTCGCCATTCTAAAGGCAAATTAGTTTCATCTAAAATACAAGCATCGGACCTGACAATTTCCCTTTGACTTGTGTACAGCAAAAAACATAATTTGGAGCCCAGTGCAAAGTCATAAGTATGGTAATAAATGCAAAATTTGTCGACCCAAAAAAATCAAAGAACGGACATTTCGCAAGTATACACCTCCCCCCTCGGAGTAGCCCCCTAGTGGGGGGACACTTCTGAGAGGATGTGTTTTTGTCGTGTTTTTATTAGTGAAAAACAATGATGAATTAGCGAACATCTCGTTTATTAGTCGAGCGTGCGATTTTTTCCTTGGCAGCTCTTAGGGTTGGGCTGCGAAAAACCTTCAAACCTTGCGAGTTGTTTCGGTACTTTGTGCAAAGATAAATATACAACCCGGTAGGTTGAGATACGCAGCATGCGACCATTTGATATAAAAAAATAAATATATAATATTGGACACCAATCACCTACATTGCACTGATCCCAAGTGTTATCAGACACAACGGTGATACCACAACCGAGACCCAGGACAATATAGAAAAAATATGATTTCTACATTGACCCGACCGGGAATCGAACCCGGGACCTCAGAGCGGCGACGCCTTAAAACCAGCGTGCTTAGCAACCACACCACGGAGGTCGTCAAATGTGATGTTTATTTGATGATTGGTATTATGTATCAACAATGATTTTATATAGCGGAAGGTAGTGGTATGTTTTAAAGTGTCAGGTGATGGTTTAATTTTTGTTTCTGGACATTATTAGTATCCTTAGGGATTGGCAAGAAATCATACGACAAGACTGCGTCAAACACAATCGCAAATTATCGCACAAGTTTTGAAGTAGAATACAAATCAAACTTGCAGTAGTTCCTAGTTCCTGCGGAACCCACCCGCTTCGCGCTTGCCCTCTTTTTATTAATTTGTTTTTAGATGGCCCGTGAAAATTTGTGTTCGGGGGGTGGAATGTACGTTTATCGGTCGAAGTTAGGTGCCTAGTAAATTAAATTGTTGGAGAGCCGGCGAGGTGTTCGCTCGTATCGGAGCCGTAACTTTGCTGAGATGGATGGAAGATTCCAGAATTTGGCCGTTATGAAATTTTAAATTTTGGCTACTGGGATCGATGTGCAAACGTAGGGCTGGATGCTGTGCTGATTTACTGAGATCACATGATATCATTTTATTTATTGGAATATAATATTTAGTTAAGTAATAGTCAGCAAAAAAAACTACACGATCATACGTATTTAATCAATGCAACGGTTCATTAAGAGCAATCGTGCCTCAAAACTAAGTTATTGCGCTAGCAATAACTTAGTTTTGTTTTAGTCTTAAGCTATTAAGACTTTAAAGTGGATAAAAAGAAGGAAGGAAAAAAGTGTCCTAGCTAGTCAGGAGACTGAAAGAGATTTTCTTTGCAACATCAATAAATACCGTGGGAATCGACGTGCCATTGACAAAACGACTCGAGATACCAATACCGCGTTTCAAAAAGGTAACAAAAGGTTCAATGACACGGAAAACCGCAGAGAACCGATAGCCAAAAAGACATAGAAAACAAATCCGGCGACCCTAATCGCTATTCAAATCGCCTCAAATCTGTTTTCGACTATCGGCGCGCGGTCAAAAAAAAGCGCAAACGGGGAGAGAAATTAATAAAACATCACTAAAGCGAAAACAGGCGGAAAAATAGAGTCGGGGGAACGAGAAAAAAATGTCCCAAACGTGCTCTTCATTAAGGAGGAATGGAAACACCGGATGAATTGATCAATCAGAAATTTTATGGACGAGAATCACTCAACGGAAAATAATTCCGGGGCCGTTTGGCTCGGCTCATCGCCACCGTTTTAATTTCGTCCTCTTGGGGAGATCGAGTGTCATCCAATCTATCTGACGACTTGGAAAAAAAATATCCCCCCATCCCCACTCCAGCGGGCGATAATACTTCTCGAGGGACCCGATCGGTTTAACTTCAGAAATATCTTTAATTATTGGCACCTTCCTAAAATAAAGATGAGGTAATAGGATCCGGTGTCGCTCAAACGCCTTCTGAAGCGTTCGAGAATTTTTTAACTAGATCTACGAAGTTGAAGTGGCTGGAAGTTGGAGCGATAAAAAAGTTTGCATGGAGTTTATTTTCAGGGCTAATATTCGAAAGAGGATACGGTTAGATAAACAGACAATATTTTAGTCAAATATGTAAGCAAATTCATAAAATCATTGCCGTGGATTGAGTATCCTTACGCTAATGGAATTTTTAAGCTTAGTAAAACTGAGCTTAAAAATTAGCATGACTATGATACATATGCAGCAGATTATTTCCAGATGTTGGAACTGAGTCCATTTAGACAGCTAGTCTCATGCATACTTGTCGAGCATACCCACAACTTATCACAACTTCAAATTTCAGCATTAAAAACAAGTTATTACAATAATATTTTCCCTAGTTACAATAAACCCTTCATAAATTATAAGCACTGTCAGTTGTGATTAGTAAATCATCAGCGTTCGGCGCCTCATCGATGGGTGCAGCTTAACGCGCCGTTTGTCTCCTAATTACAACAAAGGTATTACGTATATTGTAGGTAATTGCAATGAGATTTAATACGTGTCTGTGGCGAGACCGGAGTTAGGTTAGGAGCTTGCTTGTTGTAAGATGGCAGCGCTTGTTATTATTGCCAAAGTTAGGCAGCGCCCAGCGCGGTAGCGCATGGTCAGTCATTTTGATGACCATATAAGTAACGTTTATCACAAGATGTGGACGGCGTACGAGTCAAATTTTAAGGAAATGGCGTAATTAACGATTGCAATACAAATACGATTGAGTTAGGTAATAGCCCGAACTAATAACCTATTCTGTTTGCCGCTAATTAATCAAGATCAAACGGAAACAACAATGCTTACAACGAACACCTTATTTTTGGTTTTATCGGAATCGCATTGGCCTCATAAATTAAGTTTGTGAGTTCAAATTGAATACTACTTAAACCGCATACATAACATATTGATGAAAAATTGTGACTTAATGTCCACTTTTATCCTAATTAAATTACAGCAGCCATTTTAATAGTAACATTGGCATCTCATTGGTATTTAATGGTATAGTATAGTGTTGTGTGTTCGCAATACGCTAGTGCATTCTTTTTTTTCTTTATCTTTTCAATTTGCGACCTGTGACAGCTGTTAATTGACATAACCTGGATAAATTAAATATCACACTAAAAGTAAACGAAGCATACTTTATAATATTCCCTTCATCAAGAATACAAAACAAAGATATAGGAAAGACGAAAATCACTAACCAGTGATTTGAGCCGGCTACTAGACAGATTTAAGAGCTCGACTCAAAATTGCCTTTAAAAAGGTCAAGGCGCACAGAAGAGTCAGAAAAAGCCACTGATAATAATAATCCTATAGCCATAGCTAATAAGAAGGACGGCATTAAAACGGCAATCAAACCGGCAATTTGGAAGGGGGTGCCGAATTTAAATCCCAAAAAGAAACTGCCTACCGATTTGTAATTCAAACGTGCAAGAAATGGCGCTATATCCGATTTGAATAGCCGCCGCTCACACTTGGGGTTCAGAAGTTTGCTAATCAGGCCTCTTCTTTGATGTTGCAATTATTTATTTTAGATAATTCGATTCGGTCAAGATTGTGGAGGGCCATGTTTTCTGACTTTTAGATAACAAATATTGATGAAATAGATGTTTGGGTATTTTGGTCAGCAGTTAAACGTTATCTACGTAGGAGCGATTGTCTTATTATTTCTTCAATAAAGCGCCACCTTCGGTATTTTTTTAAACCATAAAGTGAGTTATAAATTAATTTCTTAGAGCAAACTTTTTCAAATCCACTATATTAACTGCTTTTAGTACAAACCCTTATCAATTTAGTATCTTATTCTCACAAAAGTGTCTGTTTGGATGGACATAGGTGTTGTGTTGTTTGCTTAAAAAACTTTGTTATATCGGATTTATTTTGATTGTGACATTGCCTTGATAAATAGTTTATATTTCTTCTTTGTAAAGGCCTCTGAGTGAGTCCACCCTTCAGAAGGCTTCAGATCAAGCCGGCAATGGACAGGAAGCTCGGTGGCCGCGCCCGAATAATTGAAACGCTTAAATTCTGCACTTACCTAATGCCCCAGTCAATTTCGGGGCTCTCCTTCTTTGGGACAATTATCTATTTCATACCTAACTGGGTTTTATGACTTTATTTATGGCGAACGTTCTTTGGAGAAGATCTTTGATTTTATCGTGGCGAAACCGAGATTTTTTCGTGATACCTATTGGTGCCAGTCGATGTGAAAGACTTAGACCTTTTACACACTGCGGCTTAAGCATCGATGCGGTCGCGTGTTTTGAAAACGCGCTTCAGTATCGCGACTCACGCAATAAATATATTTAATTTAGTATCGATGCAGTCGCGCGTTGCCATCGATGCAGAAGCGCGACTGAATAGATGCTACCGCGCGTTAGTATCAAAGCAATTGCCAAAATTCCGTACATAATTTGTCAATTTTCAGCTTCTGCATCGCGACTGTATTGATGCAAATAGTAGCACAGTGTGTAAACGTTGATATTTTGCGACTGCATCGATGTAACACGCGTTAGCATCGCTGCTAAAAGTCGCAGTGTGTAAAGGGTCTTAGAGCGCTGTTACATTAAGGGGAATTTAGCAGAGCAACGGTCGCGCGACAGCCGCGCTGCTGATAATTTCATACATAAATCGCAGTCCGTTAAGGTTAACATGATGTAACAATCGACTTCAAATGAGTTTTTCCTATAAGCATAATTTTAGTCCCTTAAGTGTAATTTTTGAACACTGTTTAATTTTAATATTTTTTTGACGTTTTTAGTTACTGTTTAAGTCACAATATACTTTACTAAAAAAGTTACAAAATCCTTCTCCTTGGTGTTAAAATACTTCGGTGAAAACCGTATCAAAATAGGTCCAGCTAAATGCGAGAAGTTTCTGGACATACATACATACTAACATACAGGTCAAACTGAGAAACTGCTTTTTTTGTTCCATACATCGAATGGATTTAACCAATTGTTAAAAATAGAATGCAATCGGTTAAAAATTATAACCAATTAAGCAAATGCCCAGACGACGTCAGTCACCACATCTCCAAATCTCACGTCCGTGTACACCAACAATGTTAATGACACAACCTCGGTTTTAAAAATTGAAATCCACCCCACTACTTGATCAAGATCGGCCTGGAGCTATCTTCATTAATGGAAAACATAAAACTGAGGGTGCCACCAGGAAGCAGGGTGGAACCGCTCGCCCTATTAAACCGTGAAGATGGAAAAAATGGAAGATAACCGCATCGAGCATCGATTGAGGATTTTTTAATTACGGGGTGCCATTAGACGGGTCGTTGGATGATAAACAATTATGGGCGACAGGAAAATGATGTACACCTGTGTGTGTAGGAAAGAAGGGAAGTCAAAGCGTTGCTAGAGACGGATTTTAATGTTTTTTTGCTATTCACAATTTGTCAGTAGCGGTTAAGTAGTACTCATAGTGTAAGTTTATGATGGTAAAAATAAATTGTTACGACTGTTGAACGGAAACATACGAAATTACTTACAGTACCGTTACCATAAGTTTACGGCGGTTTCGAAAATTACACAGCGCCTCTAGCGGTCACTTCCAGAACTAAAATTTTCCATACACTTTTTTTAGTTTGTCGCTAGCGAGTATAAAACCACCGTGTAAACTCATGGTGACGGCAGAACGCACTAATGACTGACGAAACGGTAAACGAGAATTTCAATATTTAATTCTGCATATCTTATATCATCATCTACGAATTTATTTATTTTTTATTTAAAGACTTTATTGCACAAATCATAGTGAAAAAAGGTGGACATTAAATATTCTCTGCCAGTTAAACCTTAAGGTCATGCAAAGAGATGGCAATGGGTGCAGCGAAAAGAAATTTAGAGAAAATCAACAAAAAAGTAACAATTAACTAATATTTATAGTACTAATAAACCTACTTATATTACTGCAACAACATATTTTATATTCAATAAATATACTTAAACTTACACAAAATAAATACAATATATAAAAATATACATAAATAATACACATAATAAATAAATATCAATTTGCAATTATCTATTTTTAAGAAATTCACGGACTTTCCTCTTGAATGATACCTTCGATTCGGCCTTCCTGACATCCAAAGGAAGAGAGTTCCACAGTCGTGTTACCGTGACTGATAATAACTTGAATCACTAGAATTCTTCTCTACCTTTTAGATGATCATAAACATTATTGTAATTTGTATTTGCCCGCGTTTATCTACCTCAAAGATTCACCAAAACTTAAATAATCAAGACATCCTCGAACAAACGTGATTCGTTCGTGAGTATTTCACTAATTCCACATTTACAGATGGCTTATCACTCAAAAACGGTTAACCTCTGTTAACTTAACGGCGGGTTACCGAACCGTGATCTCCAGTCAACTAATCAACGCTTTGAAGCCGATAGTGCGATGCGCCTTTGATCGGTAGCCCGTCAACTCGTGACTGCTCTAGACATGGGTTTGGGATTCGTAAAGTAAAAGTTAATGTTGCGATTAGCGTGGGTGCCAGTGGGCTCGGTTCGCGGAGTGAGAAAGACAAGTTAGTGACGCTGGAATTTGTTGAATGTCTGGTTTGCATTTTGATAAAGGTCAAACGAATGTCTATCAATAAGTGACTTCATTGTACTGATATAAAATAATAAGTGAAATAGATCATTGGTAGGTATGTTATTTCATACATACCTACCAATGATATATTTTACTCATTGGTATATATATTTCTAATCATGCGAATAAACATACACTTGCGAAATTTAACACACTTATTTGGACGTTTAAATAGATCATGATACTTTAATATTTCCAATTCCAACGATGTAAAAAAATACAGGGCGAATTGAAAACCTTCTTTTTTGAAGTCGGTTAAAAACTTGATTAAGTAAAACTTGCAGCGAATCTTATTACCTTTGAATTTGTAGAAGGCCTCATGCCAGTAGGACGTTTATTTTTCGACGACGAAGTCAAAAATTGTATTCCAAGCGATTCCTTCTATAATCTGGTCGAGCAAAAAAGCAAGCAAAAAAGCGTCACGGCCGTACCATCCTTTTCTCGAAGCAATTCAGACCATTTTCGACCCCCTGTAACTTCGTTGTGGATAAAACTAGAAGAACACTAAATAATTGAATTTACATGTGTTTTCAGGCGATGGCCAAGTCTAAATATATTTACATAAAACATTAAAGAATTTTAATATTGATATGCGTCACTATAAGATGCTGTTAATTATTACGTAACAACTTAATGCTTCGAGTACGGAGATTCAGGACACAATTGATTTTCAATTGTTATGGACCACGATCTTGGTCTTAGAGACTGGACGTATTAAGACAGAAAGTCGCTTAAGTAGAGACTGAATAAATAATTAACCGACTTGGTATTACAGTGATCTCACAACTTTTTACCGCAGAACAACTGAGTTGCGAGACTTGTTTTTTTTGACAAGTATTGTTTTTGATGTTTCTCTACGGGATCGAATCAGAAATGAGGAGATACGTAGAAAAACTAAGGTAACGGACATAGCCTTGAGAATCAGTAAGCTCAAGTGGCAATGGGCAGGGCACATAGCGCGAAGAACTGATGGCCGTTGGGGCAGGAAAGTTCTAGATTGGAGACCCTTCGACCAGAGACGCAGCGTGGGACGTCCACCTACAAGATGGACAGACGACCTTATAAAGATCGCAGGATCAAACTGGATGCAGACCGCTAGTGATCGGTGGGGAAATCCGTGGGGGAGGCCTATGTTCAGCAGTGGACGTCCTTTGGCTGATAATGATGATGATGATGATTGTTTTTATGGGATCTTTCATTTCCTTAGCTATTACTTTTTAGGGCACACATAATTTAACAAAATTCTAAGAAATCTCGTTTTGAATAAATAACCTGTACAACATTTCGATCCTACACATTGAAACAAGCAATTAGTACGTTAACGTTTCTACAGAGAAAACTAATTGCTTTAGGGTCCTATCACATTTTTCCCAGAACTCGCAAACAAATAATTAGCCTGAAATTCCGCTGTATTCACGTGTCGATATAATTTAATGATACAAATAATGACGAGACATAACCTTGTTAAAGCATACAAGTGGCTTATTAGGTTGTACATCGTATACGGAGTTCGCGTAAAAATTGCGAATATTTAGCATTTTTCGTACTGACGTCAGCCTATTAAGGATACAAGATATGTCTCATTTGACGTGTAGGATGGATGCTATTACGTAAGTTGGTTGCTATTGCTATCTATAATTCAAGAAATGTTATGTTACTATGATGACATACGAAAAAAAATTAACATATTAGATTTGTGTCAGTACTTCCGTCGAGATCAAAAAGGTATATAATATGAATACTATAAAAATAAAATATTCATTTTCGAGCATAATTACCAACTGAAAAGATTTAACGAATTCGGAATCCGCGCTGGACCAAAATATGAACGGTTTCTGCCTCACCAAATAGTTGACTGGTAGAGAATGCTTTAACCCATTTGCTGCCACACTTGAGACACAATAGAAATTTAATTGTTATAACGCACCGGTGCGTGCTGTGGCATGGAACTAGTTAAAGCATTAAGTCCGCCATTTGTTTAATAACTTAACTTTGTTTGTGCAATAAATAACATATTAATAAAAATAAATAAATAAATAAAATGAACCGGTTTACACTGAAGCTTGTACACGTTTCTCACCCAGCTAATTAAGCCCTTGAAGATGAGTGCTTCATACTTTCCGTATTAAAATTACAGATTTAAACCACGATACAAACTCGCATAAACAATCAGAGCGCATTCAAACCTTAATTTACCTCTTCAAAACGCGAAACAAAGCACTTATCTAACGAATTCCTATCGGATACCCGTTATCTTTAACAATACGTAGTAAAACCTTCGCCGTGTACCTTAATTACGACAATTATTCAATGCGAGCGCTATCGGCAGTTATAAAATCAGGGGGGGACCTCCCCCCTCCCCTCATTATAAGGGGGTTGGTAATGTACAAGGAAAAAATGTTATGAAGACAGCGAATGATGTTTGGATGACAATGGTGACGCTGTTTCTTGAGCTTGAATACTAGTTGATGTTTTAAAGGACTTCTGTTGGTATATTTTTACTGTCTTGTACTTACTGCGCATGATATTTAGAATCTTATTTTTTTAAATAAATATGTCAGACAACACACTAATTGTCGTGGTTTCGAAGTAAGGAATTTTCTTCCTTGTGTTACGAATACCAGACAACCATTATGACGGGGGCGTCTCCCATAAATACTTAAATAAATATTAAACAACCATGACTCAGGTATATATATTCGTGCTCATCACACAAACCTTTGCCCCTTGCGGGGTTCGTACTCGCCACGTCCGGCGTAATAGTCAGGAGCTCTAACCAATACACCAAACGTGTCGTCAAATTTTAAGTAAGTACATTTTAAACTTCAGGAGTCGCCTATAGAAGGCAAGCCTTATTATTCTTAAGATCTGTGTGTAAATGTGGACATGCTGAAACCATGTCTAGAAAATGCAGAATTAATATTATCATTTAACCGAGAAAAGAACAAGCTCAGATTACCGATAAATGTAGAGAAGTTAGTTTGTATACTCGTACAGATCATGATTAGAAATAAACAGATCTCAATACAAAATAACGATATCAATTCTTAATAATTATTAAATATGATTTAGAAATAAATGCCAAACTTCTTCAAACATCTCATCTACCAACATCTCCCGCAGATCTCAAGACGCGAGAGCCCCCGAAAAAAAATAACAACGATAAATCAAAAACATGCAAATCCGGCTAATAACTTGCACAAAACCGAAACCATTTCACGGGTGCCGAAGTCGGCTGGCATAATCCCGGAATATTTAATACGAGTACGCAATATATACCGGGATACCGACGGACTCTCGGGTGCTATTTCCATGCTGATGTTTAATAATTGATAATACCCCACGAAAAACGCACGGTCGGGGGACGTTGGGATGTTCAGAGAGATGTTTACACCCGCGTTACTTGAAGGAAGATTGGAGATTAAGAACATGACGGATGTAAAGAAAATATTTGGTTTATAGTAATTGATATACTACAAACTAATATATTGAACGAGATACATCTCAAAATGAGCATTGGAGACATTAAATATAAAGACGTTGGGTTATACTTTGGGTCACCAGTAAATAAGTTACAGACATTCAGAATCGACAATTCTTGAATAAGCAATAGTAATATTTTCCGATTCGCGATTGATATATGTTTCTTTATTGTAATTAGTAAATAGCAAAATCATGTATCTCTTAAGTTCCTACTTTAAGGAAGAGCGGGGTCTCCTAAAACAGGTTATTATACTCAAAAAGAGACCTCTACATATATCAATATAGACTTCTTACGAGATACGTGAAAAACATGTTTTTTTGTTGTTTCTGTAGTCGGACAGAATCTGCTACAACATTTCAGCGCTTTACACATCTTAAGATGATTTTCTATGATGGATATCGTTAAGCCTCATAACCATTAGTTTTGAAAACATTGGCTTATATTGTAACGACAGGAAAGACGAGTTCTTTCAGAAATATGGCTATTTTATTAGTTCTACTTTATACTAAATCGTATGTCACACAATTTTTGCACGTGTCACATTATCAACCTCTCAATACAGATTCCCCGGTACCTGTGCTCCAGCATTATCAGCCTCCACGACTTGTAAACTGAGCGACTCAATCGATAATCATCACACAAACAACAGGAAGAAATAACGTTATTACGGGGAACAATGTGTGATTCGAAAGGGCGCGGTTTTTGGCGGAAATCGAGTTTTGAAATTAGTTTTTATAATACACGTAGGGAGATGGGGCATGGGGATGTAGTGAGAGTTTTACGAATTGATACTAGCAGGTCTTGAAATTTGTAAAATACTAATACTTGCATATGTGTAGAGTAATGGTATGGCGCATGTATGTACGGAAAACAGCACGTCAAGGTAAACACTGCGGTATCTTATTCAGATGTAATAAGGACTTGTTTGCAACAAAGTCAAAGTCAAAAATAAATTATTCAATTTAGGACACAAAATGCCTCTTATGAACGTCAATAATTAGTTAATATTAATCAATTATAGCTCATATGGGGCCAGAACATGTCTCCTTATCTTTTGGGCCCAATTAGCGCTTCGTGACAAGACAGACAATCTAGCAAGTCAAAAGTGGGTAACGTGATGAGCTGGCCACTGTACGTTGACATAGGCCTAAATTAGTTAATCAGTAAAATTGTATTTAATTGTTTAATTTTATGAACCTGGCAAATGGCAATCGCTTTGAAGTAGATATCATATTTTTAGTAAGACAATTTTAGGGACTTTTTAATTGATTTATAGTCAGGTTGTCGGTATTTTACGATCATTATAAGCTGTTACAAAACCATCTAACTTAAGAGGATTATTTACTAGAAATAAAAAGGCTATTTTATTAAGGTTATTTATTTATAACTAAAAAATGAATTAGTTTGAAAACATAGCGACAGCTAAAGTTATAAAAAAGTACAATTTAGGAGACCTTTTCCTTACCTGTACCATAGGTATCCTAAATTGTAATTCACGATCTAAATAAGATTCAAGTGCCTCTTTGAAGCTGAAATCTGCCTTAGGTACTTTACACATATTTAATATTATGTATAAAGTTTTTCAAGTTTTTATAAGTACTCCAAATTGAATTTGAATCAACAACAAGAACACAATAAAATATCTAAGATTATTATACAAGGTGTTATACTGATGCCAAAAAAATACACAAAATTAATTTATAATTGCGATAGCGAGCGAGTCAAAACTACCAACGCCAGGTCGCCTCTTCGTAGCTTACTAGCTACGGCATAGTATTTCGTAGACACGCCCAATATGTCTTGATTTTTTACGAATGTTGTGAAGTGTTTTTTTTTTAATAATATAAATTGCACTTGTAAAAAGTAACTTTGGCTCTGTGACACACGAGGAACCCCGTGTCTTACGCTATCCGGGTGTATGCCTTCCTCGTCTGTCACAGAGCCAAAGTTGCTTTTTACAAGTGCAATTTATATTATTAGTGACAAAACACTATAAAAATAAAAAATATATATATTTGTTTGTTGTTTTTTTTTTAAATAAAATTTGCACATAATTTAAAGACACATTTTTTTTTTGATGAAGCATATCTTATATTATCATCCATGAGTCGAACGAAGGTCACTGACCAAAACAGCAACCTGTATAAACCTAATTAAGGTCTCTTTTTCTAATATTTTCTGGTGCAAATTAGGCAACACTAAGTTTTATTTTTACTCCTGCTAGCATCATAATCACGGAATCTTAAACAGAAAACTATAATCTCAAAAAAGTGCACTAATACGCTTACTTTCCAAAAACATATACCTACTGCGGCTACAAGGCTGCGGTGTTATTACAGTTGCCACAAGAAATCCTTAGCTAAACATCCATAAAAAAGATTATAACGCCGTAATAATTATTTTTGTTTACTACACTTCACTCTGTAGTGTCATGGAATCCAAAATGGCAGCGATTGCGTCATATTAGTAGCACTGCTTTTTACAGTTGCCTATTCAAAGCTAAAACATAACAAACAAACAACGCGCCGTTACGATTTAGGAAACTCGACTCTATAACATAGTGAAAGCAAGGTCAAAAGTTTTAGGGAGGTTTTATAATATGCCTTCCACTGATCTTCATAGACACAGCTCTTACAAATACCTACATTTATACCTCAGTCCTCACCGAATACTCAACAAACAGTCTTAGCAAACACCGAAATAAGGCTCCGACCTCTCACATTTTCCACGCAGACATCCCGGAAAAATAAATTAAACAACATCACTGGAATTGATCCCGGGGCATTATTGTATCTATAAACATTTCAATTGCGGCAGGTTATCCCGGGCAAAGATCAGGGACGGAGAGGGTACATATTTTTAAGACGTTAAAAATGGGTAAGATATTCTATGGGCGTACGGTCCCGTGGGAAGATGCGGGTATTAAAAATTTACAGCCTATTTGGCGAATGGCGACGTCGATTTTTATGGTAAATAGAATTATTCTATTAGTATATAAATAAACGGAAATCATCGCAATTCAATCATAAGTGTTAGCGAGTGTAAGAATCAAGAGGCATTAAACGGCAATAGACAATCGAGTGTTTAGCGCCCTGTGATACGCTAGCTGTCAATCTATTAACAATCGCGACATATATTTGTATGCTAATATTGTGTTGCTCTGTTTTCAATAATAAATAAAAGGATACATCGATAGGATTTTAACTGCCTCAGTTGCGCTACGGTAAGAAGTTCGCACTTAACACGCGTCAAAAATATAAATCTAGGTTTTTCTGTTCAGAAATCGTTAGGTTCGCCCAGAAATTGGAAGTTGCCGGTGTTTCACCCTCGTGCCTCGGAAAAGCACATAAAGCCGTTGGTCCTGCGCCTGATCTCTCTATGTTCGTGTCAGATTGCTGTCCCATCGGGCTTTGAGAGTGAAAGGAAAAGAGAGTACACCAGTGTTTGCGTACACACTTGTGCACTATAATATGTCCCGCGCAGTCGGTTAGTCGTTGACTGGCCACACCGTAGTCGAAATCGGCTAGGGGGACTATTATTATATATCAGAAGGAACCAAAGCTAAAGCTTAACTAGCGAAGACCAAGCGCGTAACGATGAAGACTTCAAAAGTAATATTTCACATGATTTCAAATTATAGGTACACAGGGCCTGTTTTACTATAGACTAATATCTAATGAATAATTCAAATATGGAACGTCACTTCATGTGAAGTATTGGGCATTGTGAACTAGCCCGTAAGTCTAATAACAAACAAAGGTTTACACCAAAGTCCAACTTACAAATGAGTATGTAACTATTTATGAGATGCTCGTAGCGCAGTAGTAGTAGCGCTTTGGTAGTGATACCGAAGTGAAGCAACCTATGGCGGGGTCGTGTTTGGATGGGTGACCATTCCGACCTTATAAGTGACGTACATCACGAGCATCTCCGTGCTTCGGAAGGCACGTTAAGCCGTTGGTCCCGGCTAATATCGGTTGATATTAGTCGTTAAGCCTAGTCAGAGGCCATAAGGGCAGCTTGAAAACATCTGACAGCAGGGTTGGTCACTTGCCTTGCAAACACCCCTCCACCAACCCGCACTGAGCCCGCGTGGTGGAGTATGGCTCAAACTACCTCATAGTTGAGGTAGGCCTTAGCCCAGCAGTGGGATGTTACAGGCTAACATTACTTTTACTATGTACCACCAAGTCGTCCTTTTTTGCAGCACAAATGAAGATTAGGCAAGAAAGCATCCCAAAACACCCAATACCTGACTAATCTATGACCAAGATCTGATAGCCGATGTATATGCAGATGTATTGTGGGACGACGCTAAATAAAACGCGCGAGCCTCCGACAACGCGGATTACCGCACTGATGAAAAAGGGAGTATCATTTATTTTATTACACGCCAAAAATAATAGACGGAGTGCGGGCCCGTGTAGGGTAGTGGTGGTAGATGTTGTAGGGTGGTGCTAATATCGATAGCAAATGACACGAAAGAACACATCTAGAATCAAAAATACATACATTTGTCACCTTATATGATGTAAAGACTAAATAATACTATGGAAATCAATATGGAGGGCTCAAGATAGTGGTAACACTGCTGAAGTCAACATTTTGCAAACAACCATGATTTGGCTCTATAGGCATCCTTCGGTCGGTAATTTAGGTCTGGAAATTAAATAAATTATTGCTCAGTCACTCTACCTACATGACGCATTCAACTTAATTTTCATTACTATTAAAGTTAAACCTCAGAGACGAAGGCAGGACAATAAATAAATAAAATAATAAATTTAGCTATGCCGATAACCGAAACTATTACATTTCCAACATCCTTGGGTAGACTGGAAGAGATATCTTTTATGGATAAGCCTACCTTTGATCACATTGTGACTCATGAATTTTCTGTATAACTTAATATAAGTGCAATAAAAATATATTAATAAATTTTGAACACCAATCAAAAACATTGCTCTGATCCCATAGTACCTACCGAATGCACTTTTGTTATGGAAATCAGACACTACGATGGTACCACAACACCCAGACCCAAGACAATATTGAAAATAATGATTTCTACATTGACCCGACCGGGCATCTAACCCGGGACCTCAGAGCGGCGATGCCTTAAAACCCAGCGTGCTTAGCCACTGCACCACGGAGGTCGTAAAAGAAAGTAAAAATCTTTTTACCGATTATATGTAAGTACTTTACAATCTTCGACACTTCATTATAATTCGACTTAGAATTCGATTAGAGTGTTATCGACGGATTCTAAGGACAAACTGTGGCAACACCACCACATCCCTAATTTAAAGGTGTGACTTCATTGTTGAATTTGATTATTAGTAGCAACTCTTCGGGGATCCCGGAATATGAGATGGGTGATGCAGACGGCTCAGTAATAGGGGGGGTCTTAATCAGGCGTCTCAGTTTTACTTGTTAAATATGGGAAGAGGCTTGCTGTATAGGAATTATGTTGGAAATTTAAATATTAGGTATAAGGTGAAAGTACTTTTAATCAACATTATTACTATGCTAGTAACTACAGCTTGGAAAGAATTAATTTTACTTTAATAAGAAATCAAAGGCTAATTTAGTATTTACTAATTAATGTTGTGTGTGTGCGCGCGCGCGTGTGTGTGTGTGTTGTGTTCATAAACTCAACACAACACACACACACACACGCGCGCACACACACAACACACACCCACACACACCCACCCCACACACACACACACACACACACACACACACACACACACACACACACACACACACACACACACACACAGGTGTAGAATAAGTTTGCATGCTATAGTAATTAAATATGTATAAAACGTTACTTGTGCCCTGGGAAGAAAGCTGGCGCTTATAGCACAGGATTTTCCTAATTTAAGTGCCGGCTGCACACTGTTAATTTGGATTCTAGTACTATATCTTCTTATTAAATTGTTATAGCAAATGTTGTTAATGTTGTATAAATAAAAAATAAAAAGTATACACGCAGCCATTCAGCCATTCACTAATTAATGTAATTAATCATCATTGCCACAATACTCGTAACTTCAGCTTGGATTAAGTATCTGACACGATCCACCAGTTGACTCGTGACCACGGCAGTTGCAATACAGCGAGCAGTGACTAATAAAAAACGTCGAGAAGTGAGTAATAACATTACTCATTAGTTTTTTTTAATTGGTTTTTGACCCTTCATGACTGTCAACTTAGGCCTAATTTTTTCAACGCCATAGAATGAATGCAATACACCCAATTTAAAAAGATCACCTATTTGTAAATGTCATATTATAAGCGGTCTTTTATACTTATTAAGACGGTTAAGTCTTATCTGACCCCAGTCAAATCGGCCCTTAATAAGAATTCAGAAGCTACTGCAGTATTTTTAAATGAACTAGCGGACCCAGGGACTTTTGATTCATTTAGGCCTCGTAATTTTGACGAATGTAACAAAGTAGAAATCATAAAAATCGGTCCAGCCATTCACGCGTGATGTAGTGACTAAGGAAAATATTGATGATTTTTATATATTTAAAAAAAATGTGCCAACCAAATATTTAGATAAGAGATGAGTTGGCAATGTTAGGTAGAATAGCCTCTTTCCCTATCTGTTTTAGGTCTGTTTTCTCAACGTCAAATAAGGAATATTCTTCGAATAAACTACAATACGACTAATTTGAAAACGACACCTATTTGTTAGAAATTATTTGTGTAAATTTTATATTAAAATCGGTCGCACTATACTTAATTATGTCGGATAAGTCTTATCTAACGTTAGTCAAATCGGACCTTAGTCGATTGACACTACAGACCAGTTTTAACACTGATCGTTATATTAGTATCTGTTAGGTCTTCAGTTATAAATCCTTAGGTGATATACAATCTGTTAACTGCAGCCTCAAGCACTCGAGATGCGTTTGATTGCAGAGCCTCTACCACATAGGTTCTACTCTGTAGGCCATCTAGAATATTTACAGTCACAGTCGCCCGCAATGTCTCTCTGGCATAAGTTATTAAAGTCAAAAACACGGATATCAAGTAAAGTATATGTTTACGTTCAAAGCAGCGGGTGCGGGTTCGATCCCCGCACAATACAAACATTTGTGTGCATGAACATGTCTGTTTGTATTGGTCTGGGTGTTTTCTATGTATATCATGTATGTATTTACAAAAAAAAAAAAGTATATAAGTATTATATCCGTTGTCTGGCACCCATAACACAAGCTTTGAGTAGCTTACTTTGGGGCTAGATGGCGATGTGTGGGAATGTCCAAAGGATATTATTATTATTATTATATTATTTTTATTTAAGACAAAAAAAAATTGTACAATCCTCTTAACTTGTAAATTTTATAAGAATGATTAACATAATTGAACAACCAACAACTTTCTCCACTGGGTCTATGTTATTGAAAAAACAATCAAATCTAGTTTTTAATATTGTACGTCTTTGCAGCGTGCCCGCACCGCACGCAACCAAGACGTAACGTTTCAACGTTAGATAAGACTTATCCGACATACATAAGTATAGAACGACCGATATTAAAATGACATTTACATAAGTCATTGCTGACAAATAGGTGACATCAATTTCTTTAAATTTTACGTAGTAATTTTAAGTACCTATAGATAGACCTTTTATCGCAGAAGCACCAACAAGTAATCAGAGGGGCGAAGTCTCTTAAAAAAGTGTTCAAACACCCTATTGAGTCGGCAAGAAAATAGAGACTTTGTGCCTTGGTCACTGGTATTTTGGTTCACTCCTCAAGCCACTGTCTTGTCATCATTATCATTATCAGCCAAAGGATATCCACGGCTTAACATAGGCCTCACGGTTGTCTAAAGCGTCTGATTGTGAGTGGTTTGATTCCAGTATCTTCTGCGATCTTTATAAGATCGTCTCTCCATCTTGTCGGTGGACATCCTACGCTCCGCCTTTGGTCGAAGGGTCTGTAATCTAGATTCATGCCCCATCGCCCATCAGTTCTTCGCGCTATGTGCCCTAGCCACTGCCACTGAAGGTTACTGGACAGGGCTATGTCGTTTACCTTTAGTTCTTCAACTGCCATATGTATTGGAAAAATGGTACGTTCTTGCCAGTTTAGTCGCCAGCGCAACAGGTTACTCGCTATTGTTGCAAACAAGCCCTTATTACAACAGCATAAGGTACCGGCGTGTTTACCTTGAAGTGCTTTTGTCTTTACATTAAAATGACTGTCGAGTAAGGCGAAACGTTAATACAGAGTAGGGGCCTAGAGTTATTAGGCAATTGTCCGGGATTCCTTCAATCCGGCAAGATGTCTATGCACCGGCAATTAGCTCGGATTCCTTCAATCTTAGACGATTAGCTCCTGAGGCATTCTAGGAATTACTGGTTTCCGCTTCAAGATTAATGGTCATCCTAACTTAAGATATTAACATCATTTTTTAACTACAGTTTGTAGATTTATACACATATATCAGCTGACATAGATTGTTCTGACCTTTTATCTAAATTAAATTTCATGCCCCTAAAAGAGTTCTTCGGCATAGTGATTCGCTTCATGTGCCAACAGAGTACTCAATTTACAGGCGAAATAGTTACATTTGGCGCGCTTGTAGCGACTTAAATAAAGTTGTCAAAGATACAGGCATTGACATATATAATATTAAAAATATATAAATACCAGTGTTACAGCGGTAAGGCGGCTGTTAAATGAACTTTTTTTCATCGATTAGCAATTGCATAAATAAAGCATTGTAATTAGTTTTTTTTTACTACTTAAGTTACCCAAAATTGTTATTCCTTTAATAAGGCATATTATTTCAATTTTGTCAAATCAAACAAACAAACAAATCGAACACAATCCAAACCTTGTATTGTGTTCGATTTGTGCGTTCGTTTTCTTTAAGTTATTAATACATGTGATTACCAATAAGTGGTTTAAATATTGTACAGTCTAAAGCTTACTGTTCACTTGTAAACCCTGGTTATCCTTATAAATAAAATTAAATAAATAAAAATATACGCTGTAATAGCGGATCGAACTGAGCTCTTTCAACACTTGGCACAACAAATAAAATTTTACTTTAATTCAAGAATCTAATTTTTCAGTACGTTTGATGTCATGAAATACAAAATCACATCACGCCAATAACAACTAAAATTTAATCTACCGGCAAACCAGTAACAAGGCGTTTAGTCGTAAATCTTCATAGCTCTAAACCTCAAGAAAGGCCACAAGAAATCGTAATATTCATAATCGGACGTTACGACAGCAGGATTCCATTTGATCCAAACGGCCAAACGCTGGAAATTTAACGGTCTCGGGGTAGATCGGACAAATTTAATTATACTATTCGGAAATGGGCTAGAAAATTGAATGGCACAAGAGAATATTGCGAGATAGCATCAGAATTGGTCGGCAAAAACTAATTGATTTCGCGAAGAATGTACGGGGCGAATTTATGGGACGGCGCGGTGAAAGGTTGGTATAGTATTATAGAATGGTAATGGTAATACGTTTAACAAATTTAGTTTCACAAAATCAAAGTCTACAGCTTTACATAAAAAGTACTGTTGTTTTTTCTGCGTTTTGGATTCACAAATCGCATGTGAGGAACATAAAAGGCAACCTACTTTCTATCCCTGTTTCAATCTTTAGTCGCATAAACTTTTAAACAATACATGTAACCGAAATGCATTAAGCCATTCTCAACCCAGAATTTTAATACCATTAACCAACATCACACACAAGAATGTTTCTCGCAAACATTTCTCACGTTTAATAACCGCCAGCTAGAAACATCTGTTCAGCGATAATCAAATTAATCCATCTCGAAACAGATCGAAACGTCAGCCTGTACCAGTAGTGAAAATAATTTCATCCGAGACACGTCCAGCATCACTTGACCCCATCTGCTGCTGCTGTCTTTTCTATAGTTCAAAATGGTAAGGGGTCTTTAGTGAGTGGTGCTAAATAGGTGTTATGATGGATCGGATGTCGACCCGAAGCTCTTTTGATGCCCCCATCGTTCAATCGTCTGCAATCGCTGTTTGACGGGACTAGAGTGGTTCGGAAGCGATTGGGCCCATTATTTTTCCCGTGTCTCAAGGCGCCAAGTGCTGTTTATTTCTTCTAATGAAGAATTGATGTAGTGCTCCGTAGATCTGACAGGTGGAGAAAAATCGGAGATATTTATTTTGAGTCGAGCGGAGCGTAGATCCATTTTTGTGTGATCGTGGTTATTAATTTCGAAGAATAATAAGCCTGTAATTTAAGTAAATTGGAACGGTCCCGCTATAGTTATTTGATATAGCAGCAGACTCATTAATTTAGAATTGTATTTACTTTTACTACTATTGGAATGTCTAAACTACCAGCCAGTCAACAAATGAATGCACCCGTTAATCTCAGGATTACTTTATCAAAAATATCAAAGCATCTAATCCGGTTGCACGATCATACCGGACACACGTCCAAAGATACGATCTACATTTAATTAACAGGCCAAGCCCAAACGTTCGTACCGCAAAACATCAAAGGACATCTTAATACGCTCAGAGCGAAATCGCCCGCGTCTAAACATTGGCATTACAACCCCTAACAATTTGTGTATCTTCCGAGGTGAAATTTTCACCAACGGTCCAATAGTCTATTACAACGGTAGTACCAATAAGACTCCATCCTTTGTTTATAATAAACACTTTCTATTGTTTCCTTCTCTGTCTGTTTTATATGTTTATGTATAGTTTTGTCTTTGTCGCACGTTTGTTTGGTAGCATTCTAGTGCATATCTAGGGTACAACGGCGAGCACCCTTAGGAACGTTAACGACGCACCCCGAGTTGCCGGAGGCCGATTCAATTACTACTGTCGTATTATTTCGACGAAAATATGTATGTATTTGTGTACGTTGCGGTGTAAATTAAATTCTGTTGCGAGTTTATTGGTCGCGGTCGGCGATAACTTCGGATAAAATAGTGATGTGAAAAATGAAATTTTTCGTGATCGCTGAACCTACAAATATCATTCGTCTGACACTATTTAAATGATCAAAATCGTTAGGTCACATCACAATTCTATCAATGATACTTACATATGAACCACTTAAGAGACATTATTTTATGGTAGACACTTCAGCCGGTTGATGGAAATCTATTATAATTTTATATATTTTTCTACAATAATTATTTATACTATTAAGGTTTTAATTTTATAACGTGACAAATCAATATATTGATAAAGCAATATCAATTTTCATGCGATTGTGATGTTATAATAACAAATGAGAAGATTTAAATGCATGATTATTAGAATTTTTTCCTTATCAATCAGCGATGCAAAACTAAGTGGAACAGATTTTCTTCACGAAAAAAATAATCATTCGTGAAGTCTTATCCTTAGTATTTGTCACATCACTACGAATAAGGGTTCGGTGCCTAATAGATGTTTGTGATGTTATAATAACAAATGAGAAGATTTAAATGCATGATTATTAGAATTTTTTCCTTATCAATCAGCGATGCAAAACTAAGTGGAACAGATTTTCTTCACGAAAAAAATAATCATTCGTGAAGTCTTATCCTTAGTATTTGTCACATCACTACGAATAAGGGTTCGGTGCCTAATAGATGTATCGGGCCGAATTCCAGACTATTGAATGGTGAGGACCGGGCGTTTATTATGCAAAGTTTTCTCCTAATGCCATGTTTATTTGGAGTTGTGCCTGTACATTTGCGCCCCTAATGCGCTACCGTAAACATCGTTTTAATTGATTTTCTTTGATGTTTACCGCGAACGAGACGAAGGTTCTTGTGCATTACCATCATTACCGAAGTTTTTCTTCAACATCCGTTGAAATATATTGTAAAATGTTTTGCCAATCCTATACATTTATACTGTAAATATCAAATAAAAAAAGTTACTCCACATCTTGATATTTTAATATTTTTTCTCAAAAATAAAAAAAATATATCAAAAACTTGTGAATCTGCCGTGGTGTCCAAGCGTTATCCCCTAAAATCCTAGGATTGAATTCTGAGGTTACTAGAGATAGTCAAACTGACTAAAATATACATGTCAAACAATATGGGGACGGAAAAAAGGTTTATAAGGACAAAAAATCTGAAGGAAGAAAACTATTTCTCTCTCTCTCTCTCTAGTTGGTCAAATTCACAGATATAATGAACATTTGGAACGGCCGTTGGTGCAACGTGAAATTTAAATAAAAAACAGTAGATATCGAGGCATCAACTAAAACTAAGAGAATTAAAAAAAAACCAGACTTGCTCCTAGATACGATTTTTGCCCCGAGACCGTGACGCGTGTAACCGCGTCGAAACGTCTGAAGGTAAATACCATATTTACCTACAAGTAAAAGTTGCATAAAATCCCGTACTTGGTAAAGTTTTGCTTCTACATGCCTTAAATTTATCACCCCAAATCCTGTAAAATGACATAGAAGAGTTTCAGATTGCAGTTTTGTAGATCATCACATAAAATGATTAGGATTTGTGATATTGTGTTTCAAGTAACGTACAACTCAAGAAATTTCATTGGTAAGAAATTTTCACTTGTTTTTTCATATTCCAAAAAAAGCCTGCGTTGGTAGAACGTATGACAAGTCTTTAACCTATGATTAATCTTTGACTAACGAACTACAATCACCCACAACCAATGTACCGGAAACCCTATCTCCAAACTTGACGTCCAAGTTAACAATTTGAAGTCAATTCCATAACCAAAATAGGTTTGATTAACCGCGGGACTGCCACAGGGCACCATCATCGGTCCGATATTGCTCTTAACAACTCGATAAGGTGTTATCGGGGACCCTTAGCAATTTATGGGGCCTACACCCTTGAATGAGCTCTCAAGTTGTTACTGTGATAGATTCTCATTGTTTAGTTCTGTTTAATGGGTGCATTGGGAATGTTAATGGAGATATAAAGGATGTTGTTTTGGTCAGTGACATCCAACTCAGGGCTGATTATATGAGTTAATGTTTAGTCTAAAAAAACATTTTTATAATTCTTTTGCAAGTTTTTTAAATGAAAATCTCTTCACAACATTTTAAAAAAATCAAAACGAATGGGGAAACTGGCACCTTCGCAAGTATCTACGAAGAGCGGACCTGGTGTTGGTAGTTTTGACTCGCTCGCTAGTATCGCAATAATACAATGATTTGTCGGTTTTGTCTATAAAATACACATTTTTAAATATTTTTTGGCATCAGTAAAGTTTCTACAGTCACCAGCATATCAACAGCTCTGTTGAAAAATAGTCCTTATTGCAACCGCTTAAGATACCGCAGTGTTTATCTTGACGTGTTGTCGTCCGTGGAACCACCCGTGAGTCGCTCGTCGCTGACCAAAAGAACATCCTGGTACGGGGTAGAAAGTTGAATAGATAAATTAGGTAATGAATGCATAAGAATAGCAGTGTGATATTAACCTACCTAACATAACCTAATATATAGCCACGAAAGGGGTGTCTTCCGAACACAACACCAAAATCGTCTGATCTACAGGCAAAGGCCATTGATTGTATTTATTTATTTATTCATTGTGCACGCGTGAAAAAAGTGTACAAAGTGATAAAACTGTGTTCAAAATAGTATTTCATAATACTTTGAGTTTTTATACACATCAGCAGTTCACTTATTAATTTCCTTCCTATTCGCAACTCACACATCAATTTCTTCTTAAGTCGTCAACATTCAACAATATCTACCATAAAATCTACTATGTCGCAGTGAAAACAAAGAAATCACACAGTCCGTCACCAGCGCACAAAACTGCTCGGCATATGAATGTTTCAAGAGCGCCGCGGGCGCCGCGACAGAGCTAGCAGACAGCGGCTGTTTGGGGCCACACACTTAAGAGATGTTGGGCTTAAGGAAAACGTAAGAATCAGGTCTCGCTAACCTAACAAGACGATGTTATCAATGCTAAACTGATCATTTTCACTTATTGTTATACTATACTTGGTGATTATGGTATCACAGATTTTGTACTTCAGCTTTCCAAAAATTCGTACATCGCCTTACCTTGCTGTTTTTAAAAAACACAGACACGACAAATTCAGAAATTTCAGCTGATTTTTTTTAGGCTGATGTCTTCATCTACGGTGTATCTACAGTGTCTAACTGAAACTAATTTAGCCATGGAACAACCACCCTCCTACCATAAAAAGTACTGTAAGTCAGATTACAAGTGCTTTCGATATTTGATACAAAAGAATATTAGAAAAAAAATGCCCTACTTCATGGGTACGATTGTGAAAAGCAATCGTATTCATTTGACAGTTCAAAACTTACGGTATGGTCTGTCAAATGGCAAAGAACAATGGGTTTGACAGATCATATCGTACGTTATGAACTGTCAAATAAATACGATTGCTTTACACAATTCCAGCTCATATCTATGAAAAGCAATGACACTTTATGCCACCGTTGACGTCTATCAAAATTAACTGCGTTACTTCTGGGTAATAATTCTGATGCTCAAATACAACAACTTTTTGTACGGGACCAACATCGAATTACAGAAATAAATAACACTTTCCCATAATAGAGGGACGATCAGCTGATGGTAGTCTGTACGAAGAAGTCAAACAATTTTTGGAATTTCATCATTGGTCTCACACAAAAAGTTGTATTTTAGCAACAGAAACACCACCAAAAAGAAATGCAGTTAATTTTGTTAAACCTTGTAGAAATTGCAATCGTAAAATGAGACGCTGTTTTCATAGCCACATGTTGCGAAGGCAGACGCGGCATCGCGAAATACGGAGTGTGCATAGAGAGAATAATCAGATTTTTAATACATGTGTTCATTAACAGATTCTGTTTTCACATTACGTGCGAAATGACACCTGTACATTTGTTTACTTAAAAGTACATGGTACCTGTTCTTCTTCTTCTTCTTCTTCTTTTATTTAATGGCGACGAATCAGATAATAGCTTGCGCCGTACTGAATTCCGCCAATGACACGTGAGAGGCTTTTACACGGACAAAAAAATTTAATAAAAAGGAATGAATAACAATACGTCATCTAAGCATATTTAACAAAAGACGAAAAGACAACAGTGATACCACGAAACATAAAGCTGGAAACAAACATATTGAAAATATATATAATTAACTAGGAAAATGAAAAGGGTATTGAAAAAATATAATAATAATAAATAAAAATGGAAAGAGGGTAGCAAACAGATGTGTTTACAAGTTAATTTTGTTATGATTTATAAATTTTGACAAAGATTTTAAAATGGGGGTAGTTAAGGAATTTAAAATGTATTTGATGTTAGAAGGGCGGGGAAACTTTTTAGGGAGGTAATCAAACAGGGAATTACCGATTACTGGACAGTTGAAGAAAATATGATCGGTAGTTCCTTCGTCGAGGCCACATTCACATATGGAGCTGTCTTTTATCCGCAACTTCGCCAAGTGAACAGGGGTGCATGCATGACCTATTCGGAGCCGACAAATAATGGAAACGATGTTTTTAGGTAAGTAACGATGCTTAAAAAACCAAGGTCTGGGAGGAATGACTTGTTGGACATCTGCATAGTATCTACCTGCTAACGGCTTAGTGTTGTTCCAATTGTTATGATTTTAGAATTTATATCGATATATTTACACATCTCGGAACATTTCTGGATAATTTAAGTTTTAATATTACTTTAAAGACACCGTAATACTAGGTATTAAATTCCATCATATCCGCCTACGCATTTAGTAAACACCTGTAGAAATAAAAGCATAATAAATCTTTTGATCGTATGATTTATTTTTAATATTTTGTTTTCACTGTAATTCATTTTTAAATAATTAGAGATAATTATGTTACATATTACAATTTTAAAATGCATTAATAAATAATTGTCATAAGAAGTACATCAGTTGGCTTCTACCGGCTGATAAAAATAGAAACGGAAGTTGTGTATAGCATCTTTGTTTAATTTATTTGGAGTATTTCATATTATTTGTTATTATCCTAAAATATATTTAGATAGCTTGGTTAAGTCCTGTATTTTAAAGATAGGCAGTAAAATAATGGTCAATTTAAAATACTTACTGGCCATTTCCGGCAGCGTGCCGCCCATAACGGTCGTTAAAATGGCGGGAGATTTTGGCGGGAATTATTGGCGGGAAATCGTGAATATAAAATGGCGGCACGCGGTTGGAAGGGCAGTCTTTTTCGATCGCTTGAATAGGCAAGTGGTAACTCTGTGCGTGCGACTACAAGTGTAAACTAGTATAATAAAAGTGTAATCTCTAGTTTAATTGTATTGTAATAAACAGTTATAAGTGAATTGTTGGAGTTTTTTATCATCTCAGAAGAGGGAGTCACCAAAAATAAAAGGTACGTAATGAGTGATTTATTGTTTTATTCGGAATGTGATTATTCATGTTTTATGAGTAACTGTACCTTTTGAACACGCCCACGTGTTTTTCCTTTTTTTGAAATTTACTGCTTATCACAGCCCATTCGTTTTACTTAAACTTTGATGAAGAGATAAGTAGGGGGCGTTCTAGGTGTGCTTGCTGACTTGCTGGCAGGACCTTGCTGGCTTGTTAGGTGAGCCACCTAGGCGTCGGAGGACTATGTATGTCCACACGTAAGGGGCGTTCTAGGTGTGCTTGCTGACTTGCTGGCAGGACCTTGCTGGCTTGTTAGGTGAGACACCTAGGCGTCGGAGGACTATGTATGTCCACACGTAGGGGGCGTTCTAGGTGTGCTTGCTGACTTGCTGGCAGGACCTTGCTGGCTTGTTAGGTGAGACACCTAGGCGTCGGAGGACTATGTATGTCCACACGTAAGGGGCGTTTTAGGTGTGCTTGCTGACTTGCTGGCAGTACCTTGCTGGCTTGTTAGGTGAGCCACCTAGGCGTCGGAGGACTATGTATGTCCACACGCAAGGGGCGTTCTAGGTGTGCTTGCTGACTTGCTGGCAGGACCTTGCTGGCTTGTTAGGTGAGCCACCTAGGCGTCGGAGGACTATGTATGTCCACACGTAAGGGGCGTTCTAGGTGTGCTTGCTGACTTGCTGGCAGGACCTTGCTGGCTTGTTAAGTGAGCCACCTAGGCGTCGGAGGACTATGTATGTCCACACGTAGGGGGCGCTCTAGGTGTGCTTGTCGACTTGCTGGCGAGACGTTGCTGGCTTGTAAGATGAGCCACCTAGGCGTCGGAGGACTATGTATGTCCAAACGTAGGGGGCGTTCTGGGTGTGCGTGTTGACTTGATGGCGAGATCTTGCTGGCTTGTTAGATGAGCCACCTAGGCGTCTGAGGACTATGAATGTCCACAAGTAGAGGGCGCACTAGGCGTGCTTACTGACTTTCTAGCGAGGCCTTGCTGGTTTGTTAGGTGAGCCGCCTAGGCGTCTGAGGACTATGAATGTCCACACGTAGAGGGCGTGCTAGGCGTGCTTACTGACTTGCTGGCGAGACCTTGCTGGCTTGTTAGGTGAGCCGCCTAGCGCCGGAGGACTATGTATGTCCACACTTGGGGGTCGCTATAGACGTGCTTGCCAACATACCGGCGGGACCTTGCTGGTTTGTTGGGTAAGGCGTCTAGGCATAGGAGCACTATGTATGCCCACGAAAAAAGCTTATCACAAGAATGAATTCATTATCTTAAAGGACTTGATTCAGTTTAAATTATTTTACTTGCTTGAAATGTATTTGGTTTAGAAGATCTCTTCAAGCGAACTAGCAGGACTTTATAAAAAAAAAAAAAAACCTTGTGAGTGCATTCTATTGTGTGTATGATGTCATTTTAGATATTGAAACCTAAGACATTGTTAAAATTGAGATTGATACTTGATTTCGATTGAAGGTTTGAATATCCAGAAACATTCTGACCCCTAGTATTTCGCTGTTAGGATGTCTTAGATTTTTTTTTTAATATTTAGTAAATTGTAATAAATATACATCTGTTATTGAAATTCATAATGCTTAAGAATATGCTACATTTATGCTAGTATATGATTAACATAGATGAAACTTTTGATCTGACGGTTACATGTGTGGACAGTTTATGTCGATGATGTTGTGGATTACAGGAGACTTTACGATGACGTCTGATGAAGATGAAGCTGGTACTCCACCGGCTACACCTCCCAGGCGACGACTCAAGAGGACTGAACGAAAGAGCCGTCCGCCGTCGGTAAAAAGCAATGCTGAGCAACAGCATCGACCCAAGAAACGAAAACGGAGGCGATCACCTTCATCCTCATCATCCACTTCAAGTGAGGAAGCGGTGCCACGGAAATTTCGCAAAACCGCAAGTAGATTATCAACTAAGGATGTTCTGCAATTAGTTAAGACATTAACGGGAGAATCTTCTCGTACTTCCTTTAATAATTTAAACAATGTTGTCCCCGATTTCGACCCGTCAAATAGGGCTCAAACCATCGAGAATTGGCTACGAAAAGTCAACGAATGCGCCATTATATATGGCTGGGATGAAAAGCAAGTAGTTCATTTTTCCCTACAAAAATTAGTAGGATTGGCTAAGAGATGGTTTGAGGCCTTGCCGACCGTTGTTTATACTTGGAATGAATGGCAAGAGAAGCTCCGTAAGGCTTTTCCTAGTGAAGAGAATTACGGAAAATTGCTCGAAGAAATGTTGAATCGCACATCTCGTAACGACGAAAGTCTCCGTGACTATTTTTATGACAAATTAGGTTTACTAAATAGATGCGAAATAACTGGTAAAAAGGCCATTGACTGTATAGTTTACGGGATAAGTGATAGGGCAATTAGGAACGGAGCACAGGCACTAAATAGCTCGGAACCCGAAGACTTGCTTAGTTTTCTTTCCTCTCAAAAACCTTCCCCCTTCAACAATAGTAGGGTGCGTGAACGAGTAACTTCAAGATTTAATGAATCAAATACCACAAACGCAAGTAACAGTTCTAAAGCTATTGTGTGCTTCAACTGTCACGCAAAGGGTCACCCCTATTTCAAATGCTCTAAACCTATTACCAAGTGCAGAAAATGCAATCGAGTTGGACACGATCTTGATTCTTGTAAATTATCACCTCTTGCTTCATTTAGTACTAGTCGTAATGAGAACGAGTCCGAGAAAAAGACATTGAAAATAGATTCATACAGTAACAAAAATGACAAATTCTTCAAAAACGTATTGGCAAATGATGAACCCCTTACCGCTTACATAGATTTCGGTAGCGAATGTACCCTCATACGTAAAAGTGACGCGGAATCATTAAAATTACCACAGAATTTTGAGAAAGTACCAGTAGTTAAGGGATTTGGTCAATCATCAGTTGTACCAATTTATAAGTCAACAATTCACATTAATATTGATGATGTTGGAGCTGATATTGAAGTATTAGTTGTCGATGACAAATACATGCAAACCTCACTGATAATTGGCCAAAACTTTACCGAGCTACCCTTCATCACTGTCTTGAAAAACAGTTCTAAGCTAATATTTTATAATAGCCCAAGTAACGATCTCTTAGAAAACAATGAACATATTTTAAAACTTTATGTTACTAATACAATAGAAATTAACAAAACCTGCATCGTTCCGGTCCATGCTAATCACTCTTTCAATGGTGACGTCATTATCGATGGGTATAATACGGCTCAACCGGGGGTAGAGTATCGCGTACTATCTGGGGCCTTTAGTATTAGTAACGGTAAAGGCCAAGTTGTTGTCACCAACCTGTCGCCTAAATCAATAACCCTAAAAGAGAATATGTTGATAGCTAGGTCTATACCTTTCACAGAACGACCAGTATGTCATGTTAATCGCATAGTCAAAGAAGTAGCAAGTTTAGATCCTTTGGATAAAACGGAGATTAAAACAGGGCCGGGACTAGAATCTAACCAGTTAAATAGACTTTATTCTTTATTGCAAAACTATCGTGACTGTTTCGCTACCAATCTGGGAGAAATAGGTCAAGCGGTTGATGTCGAAATGAAAATAGAGCTAGTAGATAATAAGCCTATAGTTTACCGTCCTTATCGCCTGTCACATTATGAGCGTGAACAAGTGCGAGAGACAATAGATGAATTGATGCAAAATGACATTATTCAGGAATCAAAATCAGACTATTCGAGTCCTATCTTAATGGTTAAAAAAAAAAAACGGGCGAACACAGACTGTGTGTAGATTTCCGAGCCCTAAATAATAAAACCATTAAAGATAGATTCCCTTTACCACTTATAGATGACCAAATATCTAATCTTAGTGGCAACCAATTCTTCACTACCCTAGATCTTGCGTCAGGGTACTATCAGATCCCTATGGCCAAAGAAAGTATGCATCTCACCGGATTCGTGACGCCTGATGGGCATTACGAATTCAAAAGGATGCCTTTTGGTCTCGCCAACGCACCAGCTGTGTTTCAAAGAATGATCAACAAAATTCTTGGTAACAGAAGATTTGAATATGCCCTGGCCTATCTAGATGACATACTTATTCCTGCAAAAAGTATTGACGAGATGTTTGAACGATTAGGAGATATATTAAAGCTTCTCAGAGAATACGGGTTGACTTTAAAACTGGCAAAGTGTCGTTTTTTTGAAACAACTGTAAGTTATCTCGGGTACGATATATCTTCTGTAGGTATCACACCTGGTGAAGCAAAAGTGTTGGCAGTCAAGGAATTTCCCCAGCCACAAAACGTTCATGAAATCCGTCAATTTCTAGGTTTAACAGGATATTTTAGAAAATTTGTTCAAGGATACGGGGAAATTGCTCGACCACTAACTGCACTGCTCAGAAAAGAGGCTAAATGGCAGTGGGCTGAAACTGAAAATCGTGCCTTCACACTCTTAAAGGATAGACTTATTTCCCGGCCCGTTCTCGCATTGTATGACCCCACTCTTGAAACAGAGCTACACACTGATGCCAGTTCGTTGGGCATAGGAGGCATCCTGATGCAGTGGCAAAAAGATGCAAGGGTGTTGAAGCCTGTTGCATATTTTAGCCGCCAGACAAGCCCAGAGGAAAAACATCTACACTCCTATGAATTAGAGACGCTGGCTGTCGTGTGTGCCTTAAAAAAGTTTAGAGTGTACTTGTTAGGGCTTCAGTTTAAGGTATTCACCGACTGTGCTGCCCTACGAACAACTTTGACTAAAAGAGACCTTGTTCCTCGGATAGCTCGTTGGTGGTTGCAAATAGGTGAATACTCATTTGATATTGAATATCGACCTGGAGTTCAGATGTCTCATGTAGATGCTTTGAGCAGAAACACAACACTGACAGGACAATCCGAAGATAACCCTTCCGTTAGCATTTACAGTATTGAAAAAGATAACTGGTTTTTGTCCCTCCAAATCGCTGACCCAGACATATCACGTATCATTAAAATTTTAAAACCAGACGATGATAGTGAATGTCGAGATATCCGCAAAAATTATACAGTAAAAAATCATTCAGTTTATAGGAAATGTGAAGATGACAAATTGCGGTTAGTAGTTCCACGAAGTGCTAGGTGGCAAATATGTCGCGCTAATCACGATGAGATCGGTCATCACGGGTACGCTAAAACGCTTGAAAGAATACAAGAACAATTTTGGTTCCCAAAACTCAGGAAATTCGTAAAGAAATATGTAGGAGCTTGCTTGGAATGTGCTTACAATAAAGACAATGCCTCAAAACAAAAGTCTGGGTACTTATATCCAATAGAAAAGGTAAATATACCTTTTCACACTATTCACATCGACCATTTAGGACCGTTTGTCAAAAGTAAAGATAATAATACGCACATCTTTACTATTGTAGATGCCTTTACAAAATACGTTTTTGTGAAACCTGTAAAAGACTTGAAAACCAAGACCACAGTAAAGACCCTTGAAAAGATATTTTATGACTTCGGAGTTCCAGCTAGAATAGTGTCTGACCGTGGGACTAGTTTTACTTCTGCAGCTTTTAAGATTTTTTGTGATTCTCAGGGAATAAAACACGTTTTAAACGCAGTCGCTTGTCCTAGGGCTAATGGTCAAGCCGAAAGGTATAACCAAACTATCTTGAACGCATTGGCAACACAAAATGCTTTTTGCCACGAGCGGGACTGGGACAAGTGCCTGGGTAAGATTCAGTGGGGCATTAACAACACAGTTAATGCTTCTACACAAAAATCTGCGACAGAAGCTTTGTTCGGAGTAAAAATGCGCGATACTTTAACAAATAAACTTGGCGTCGAGCCTCCAACCAGTTGCAGTAATTCAAATTTACAAGAGATCAGAGAAAATGTCACTGATAATATTCATAAACAGCAAGCTAAAACTAAAGAACGATATGATGCACACCGGGTTCCAGCTGTTAAATATCAAATGGGTGATCTAGTAAAAATTTCGAGAAATAATTTTGATAACAATAACAAAAGCACAAAGCTTCTGTCAAGGTTTGTTGGGCCATATAGAATCACTGAGATATTGGGTAACGATAGGTACAGAATAGCTGATGTTCCGGGATTCATAAAGAAGGGTAAACCATATAAAACTGTTATTGCAGCCGATAGAATGCGTCCTTGGATTCACATTAAGGCTCTTGAAATGGATAAAAGTGATATGAGTAGTTCTAGTAGCTCAGAGAGTGATTAAATATATATAACATTTAGTTTTATATGGTCTTGATATCTATAAGTTCTGCTTTAGTGAATTATGAATTAATCATTAACATTAATAAAATCACTTCAATTTAGCCTATGATATATTAAATTGATGATTTTAGAATTAAATTATTTAGGATGATTATGTTTGTGTGATGCCAGGAGGCACCACAAGGTCGGATGGCCGAATGTTATGATTTTAGAATTTATATCGATATATTTACACATCTCGGAACATTTCTGGATAATTTAAGTTTTAATATTACTTTAAAGACACCGTAATACTAGGTATTAAATTCCATCATATCCGCCTACGCATTTAGTAAACACCTGTAGAAATAAAAGCATAATAAATCTTTTGATCGTATGATTTATTTTTAATATTTTGTTTTCACTGTAATTCATTTTTAAATAATTAGAGATAATTATGTTACATATTACAATTTTAAAATGCATTAATAAATAATTGTCATAAGAAGTACATCAGTTGGCTTCTACCGGCTGATAAAAATAGAAACGGAAGTTGTGTATAGCATCTTTGTTTAATTTATTTGGAGTATTTCATATTATTTGTTATTATCCTAAAATATATTTAGATAGCTTGGTTAAGTCCTGTATTTTAAAGATAGGCAGTAAAATAATGGTCAATTTAAAATACTTACTGGCCATTTCCGGCAGCGTGCCGCCCATAACGGTCGTTAAAATGGCGGGAGATTTTGGCGGGAATTATTGGCGGGAAATCGTGAATATAAAATGGCGGCACGCGGTTGGAAGGGCAGTCTTTTTCGATCGCTTGAATAGGCAAGTGGTAACTCTGTGCGTGCGACTACAAGTGTAAACTAGTATAATAAAAGTGTAATCTCTAGTTTAATTGTATTGTAATAAACAGTTATAAGTGAATTGTTGGAGTTTTTATCACAATGTATATGCCATGACTTAAACAGATGTAAACGGGGTAAAGTAGAGACATCATGAGAAAAAAGCTTGCTGTGATCAGGTGTTCCAATGGAGGCAGCATCTTTAGCACAAGAATCAGCCGTTTCATTGCCCGGGATGCCGCTGTGGCTAGGTATCCAGGCTAAGAAGATGTTTAAACCTAATAGTTTGCATTCAAATAGGGTTTCACGGATCTTAAGGATAATGGGAAATTTAATTTTGGACTTAAAAGGATTGGCTAAGATGGCTTGGAGGCAGCTTAAGGAATCAGAAAAGATGAGGGTATTATTTAAGTGATTAGCTTTAGCATACAAGATTGATTCTAGAATCGCAATAGCTTCGCCGGTGAAAATTGAGGTTACAGGGGGACATTTAAAACTTAAAACTATTTTGTAAGCAGGTATCCAGACCGCAGCCCCAACAGGATCGCCAGCAGAGATTTTAGAAGCGTCAGTAAACATTGTAAACCACCCTTGCCAGTGGTCTGACATGATCTTGTTGAATTGTTGGCGGGCAGAACAGGAGTCTTTAGGAATGCCGAAGTTAAGGATAACAGGAGGGCGGAAAGTTAACGTCCCAAAGCTGTTCATAAAGAGAGGATTTAACGGATATTTTTCTATAGGGGAGGGGAGAAGGCTAAATTTTTGAAAACTGTGAAGAATGCATGGGTTTTTTTTAGTTGAGTCTGCTGGGGGAATCAGTCGAGAAAGAGATTCTAATTTATCTAATAAAGGGTGTGAGGAGTTTTGAACGACTTTAATGTAGAAGCGATCACTTAGGTACTGTCTACGCAGATAAAGAGGGGGTTCCACGCATTCAATTTGTAGGGCATTGATAGGGGAGGATTTCATTGCTCCCAGTATCACACGTAGACACTT
This sequence comes from Pyrausta purpuralis, assembly GCA_963924145.1. Taxonomy (NCBI): domain Eukaryota; kingdom Metazoa; phylum Arthropoda; class Insecta; order Lepidoptera; family Crambidae; genus Pyrausta; species Pyrausta purpuralis. The sequence goes on from OZ001663.1 coordinate 21,137,122, forward strand.
CGACTGTAATTTCGTGAGTTTATCGAGGGCAATTTTATTGCAAGGATCTAAGAGAAACGATGCATAATCAAAGTGGCTGCGGATTATGGCATTATATAGGATTTTTTGTGAGTATGGGTGAGCACCCCACCAGGTACCCGAGAGTGCACGGAGGATGTTCAACCCATTCTCAGCCTTTTTTATAATATAGTCAAAATGAGGCACACCTGTTAGCTTCGAATCTAAAATCAAGCCTAAAAATTTAACTTGATCATTACAAGGTATTGGAGAACCATCAACTTTTATATCAATGTCTGGGATGTTACGTTTTTTGGAGAAAATTACACAGTTACACTTTGAAGGAGATATGGAGAGACCGTGGGTAGTCATCCAGTCTGAAAGATACTCGAGGGCTGAATTTAAACGGGAAGTGGCTTCAGATAAAGATTTTGATTGAAAATATAGTGCAATATCATCTGCATATTGTAGTATATTGCAGAAGGAATCAACTGTCCTATCTAAGTCATGTGTGTACACACTGTAGAGTAAAGGGCTGAGCACCGAACCTTGTGGAAGTCCTTTCCATATTACGCGTGAGGGAATTTCGGCATTCTGATACCTAAGTTTTATGGTTCTGGACATTAACAAGCTACATATAAAATTTACCAACTTCTCCGAGATGCTCAGCTGAAGCATTTTATGCCTGAGCACTGGGAGTAGGACATTATCATACGCAGAGGAGATGTCCAAAAACACCCCCACCAGATATTCTTTGTTTTGGAAAGACAACCTTATATCTGTAGTCAGTATACTCAAGTTATCTAAAGTGCTGAAACCTTTGCGGAAACCGAATTGAGATTTGGATAAGAGACTATTGGATTCCAGAAACCATTCAAGGCGGTTCTTAATCATATGCTCAGTAACTTTAAGAAGAACGGAGGAGAGAGCAATCGGACGGTAGGAATTATGGTCAGTAGGGTTTTTCCCAGGTTTGGGAATAGGAATGACGATTTGTTCTTTCCAAGAACTGGGTAAGAAACCATGCTCAAAGAAAGAGTTAACTAAGTTTAGGTAGTACAATTTGGCCTGGGTAGAGGATCTTATCAAAAAGGAATATGGAATTCCATCAACACCAGGGGATGAGTCAACTAGGCCATTAATGGACGAAAAGAGTTCCTCGATTGTAAAGGGGGAATCTAATTGATTGGATGAGGGTATGGTATTATTCATTGAAGAGGGTAAACAATCTATGAAAGGGACAAAAGGCGGGGCCAATTTGTCTGCAAAGGTGTGGAGCCAAGTGGATGGGTCATTTGCAGGAGGGTTTGTTGCGATAGTCGACAGACGAAACCTTCTGATTTGTTTCCAGACTATAGTAGCTGGAGTGCGCGGGGATATGCTTTCGCAAAACTTTCTCCAGCCTTCCTTTTTTTTCTTAGAAAAGAGTCGTCTAGCTTGAGCGGCTGTTTTTTGGTAGTGAACGTAATTCTCCATAGACATATTTCCATTACACCTTTTTTCTGCCTCCTTGCGTTTTCGAACAGCGTCTGTACACTCAGAATCCCACCAGGGAGGGGAAATTTTTCGCGAAAGCTTTTTTTTGGGAATGCTAGAATCTGCTGATGAGTTTAAAATATCGACAAAATGGGAGTAAGCACAGAGGGAGTTAGAACTATTAATGTTTGGTAGTGAACTTAATTTCTCATCAACAGTGGTACTGAATGAGGCCCAGTCAGCTTTGCTTAGTGAGTATTTTAAAAGAGGGGGGATATGAGAGGTAGCCGGGGATGGTTCTGGTGAAGTTAATAAAATGGGAAAATGGTCACTACCAAATGTACTGTCAAGAGTATTCCAGGAAAGCAGAGACATCAAATTAGGGGAGCAGAGGGACATATCCACAGCAGAGGCCGGATTTTGAGAAGGGAGTACCCGTCTTGTTGGACTGCCGCTGTTCAAAATACACAAATTTAGCTCATCCAAAAGATCAAAGAGAATTAAGCCAGGAGGATCCGTGAAGTGACAACCCCAATAGGTGTGGTGTGCGTTCAAATCACCCAGCACAAGGACTGGAGGGGGAACAGATAAAATGGCGGAACGGAGTTCGTTTAAAGAGGAAGAAGAAGGGTAAGGAATATATACAGACAAAATAGAAATGTTTGAAGTTCTCACAGCCACGATACTGATATCTTGGCTATGATCAGGAAGAGGAAGTTGAGAGTAGGAAAGAGCGCGCCTTATTAATAAGGCGCTTCCAGCGTATCCATCGTTCCTATCGTCACGGAGGCATGAGTAACCCGAGACACGAAAGCGTGATCCGGGAATTAGCCACGTCTCCGAAACAGCTAGGACCGACGGAGAATATTTATTAATAAGAAAAATCAGTTCATGTTTTTTTGTTCTAATGCTTTTGCAGTTCCACTGAACTGCTAAATTCATTTTGGCTCGACTGAGAAGAATATTGAGAAAATTGGGAGAGTCTTTCAGCGACGTTGGACGGTAGTCGGCCACTCTGACCGGAGACAACACGAAGAATAAGGGAAAGTATAAGCTCTAAGAGATCGTTTTTGTCTTCAATTGAAGAGGATTGAGGAGAAGTTGAGCTAAGGGCGCACCCATTTGGGAGTGATGAGGCACAGTCTCCAATAATGGCCTGGTGTGCCTGCCGGTCGTAACCCTTACCCAGTGAGGGACGTGCTCGAGGAGAGGGACGAGAAACAGTTTTCTTATACGAAGAAGGATATTCGCGAGGTGTAGGTTGAGGGGATTTGGGTTGTGTGGTTTGTGATGGGGCAGAAGACTTGGCCGTATCAGCGTACGATCTGCGGACTGCAGGGTAGAGTAGAGCAGCTTGTTCGTACGACATGTTGTCCTGAGACATTGCTATTTTGATCGACTTTTGTCTGGAATGCTCGGGACAAGATTTGTTTAAAGCTGAGTGTGGACCTGAGCAATACAGACAAGTAGCCATGTTCTCTGTCACTGGGCTAGTTTCCCCACAATGAGGTTGGGCGCAGCGGTAACATCTGGGCTTGGAGCGGCACTGAGTCTTGACGTGACCAAATCTACAACAGTTGAGACACTGAATTGTTGGCAGTTGATAAGTCTCGACTGGTATCGAGTTGTAGCAGCAATAAACTCTTTCTGGTAACACTTGGCCTTGGAGGGTGATCACAACTGATTGGGTTGGGATCCAATTTGTTTTGCCGTCAACTACTTGCTTTCTATTAAGGCGCCTTGCTTTAAGTAGGATTCCGCAGCCAGCGGGGACAGTCAGGGTATCTGCAAGTTCCTGCATAGATAAGTCCGAGGGTATGCCTTTAATGATGCCAATGCGGGTAACATTATACGTGGGTATGGATGCTTCGTACTTATGAATCGGTAAAAGTTCGTTTACGATGAATTTATTTGCCGCTTCAGCGGTGCTGAATTCAACGGATAATCGGTTCCTACCGATTTTTTTAATGCCGTCCAACACTACGTCACGGATTTTGTTCGTAACTATAAACCTACCGAACCTAATAGGCTGGATGTATGTAGGGGCTGAGGGCTCTGAGTCTATGCGTGAGACGTGGACTATGAAAGGACCTTTGTCAAGGCTCGAGTAAGCTTTAGGAGCAATAACAATTGATGGATGGGTATATATCGAATGATTGGGTGTCTCAGGAGGTTTGGTAGTAGCTCTTTTTGCAGGTTCTGCAGGTTCCTCAGGTTCAAGGCGACGTTTTATTGCCGTTTGGCTAATCGGAGCTGGGGATGACTCCATTTGTAGGTCCATAGGTGAAGCGGCCCGATCTGGAGGATCGGGGGGTTCAGGAGGGGTGTTTTGCATTTTTATAGAACTTACCAGGAAAATGTGAGTACTTATACCACCACCAACAAATATAAAGATAAATAAGCTTAGAGTAGTAAGTAAAGCGGGAACACTGCCCGAGGAGAAAAAAAAATAAATTCACGTGTAATCACCAACACTCGCGCGAACGGAATCCATGGTACCTGTTCCTTTAGATGAAATGGTCATGTCAGATTGGTACATAGCTCTGGTTGCACAATTGTACATTTATCGTAAATGTTATGATATACTTTTGTCCATGTTGCAGGGATATTATTAAATCCATGATGTTAAAATTTCACTTAGTGACATTATAATAACTGAAATGAGGAGCTCCTAGCGCAGTGGTAGCAGCGCTTTGGTAGTGATACTGAAGTGAAGCAACCGACAGCGCGGTCGTGTTTGGATGAGTGATCATTCCGACCATATAAGTGACGTATATCGCCGGCTAATAATAGTAAATATTAGTCGCTAAGCCTAGACAGTGGCCTTATGGGCGGCTTGATAACATCTGACAGCAGGGTAAGTCACTTGCCTTGCAAACACCCTCCACCAATCCGCACTGAGCCCGCGTGGTGGAGTATGGCTCGTACTACCTCATAGTTGAGGTAAGGCCTTTACCCAGCAATGGACCATTACAGGCTAACTTTACAATTTTAATTACACTGACTATTGTCAATCGTTTGCTTTACTTACAATTTAACGGGCTAGTTTCAGTGCCATTATAATTTCACTAGACCGATACAGAGAAATTGTAAGGCAGTGATATTTTGACCATAACACTGGTTTAAAAAAACCGTTAGATTATCAATGTAATCGTTCGTTGCCAACTGACCTACCAGTATTATATATAGAGTTAGAAAATAAGAGACAGGTTTTTGAAAAACTTTTTTAATATTTTATCAGCAAAATATTTTAATAGGACGTACTAACGCTTACAAATCATTATAATTATAAGCTTAATAGTAGGTAGTAAATTCTTAATTAATGGCTTCGAATAAAGCTTAAATAACAATTAAGGAACGAAATGTACTATAAATCAAAATATGTTAGAGAAACAAGTCAAAGTTTCAAGGTTACATTAACAAATTGAGCATGAACAATGGACATACATAAAAAAATACCAATATGGAGTATGGAATACTCGTAAACCGATATTAAAAAAGGTACGTTTGATTGTTGACGAGCCGTCTGGTGTAGTGGTCGAGAAATCGCCTACTACGCAGCGGGTGCGGGTTCGATCCCCGCACAATACAAACATTTGTGTGCATGAACACGTCTGTTTGTATTGGTCTGGGTGTTTTCTATGTATATCATGTATGTATTTACAAAAAAAAAAGTATTTAAGTATTATATCCGTTGTCTGGCACCTATAACACAAGCTTTGAGTAGCTTACTTTGGGGCTAGATGGCGATGTGTGGGAATGTCCAAAGGATATTTAAAGGATATTTATTTATTGTTTAGGTACAACTATTTAGTAGATACTGAAATTCAACATAGTGAAATCTACCTCAATACGTACAGATGGTTAATTTCTGTTTTCCTGATAGCTAATTTGTTTACTCCCTCCTCCTTTGTCTTCATCGAACCGGGGATCTCATGAATGATCAATTATAAGGTTTTCATATGCAAATGTCACGGGAGCAGTTTTAATTACGTGTTCTCATTGCATTAGATATTGATTGAGTTCATTAAGGTGTTGGGAATTGGGGTAACTTGATAGAACGGTTGATTACGAATAAATTTTAAACGCGACCGCCTATGTGGGGTAGGGAAAATATACAAGCAGAGTTTATAGTTACTGGTGGTATGATTGGGTTGCGAAATTTTAATCGGATTTCTTTTTAGATTTACTGAGAATTTTCTACAAGGACTATTCTTATCAGAATATGTAGTGACTGCCTCGTTCGTGTAGTGGTTACTTCGCTAGGTCACTACGAAGTCCCGGGTTTGAAACCCGGGTCGTGCCGAAATTTGTTTCTGGGTTTTTCTATCTTGAAATACTCGGAAACAGATCGGAGTCAGGAAGCTGTCGGCGATAGCACCCCTGTGCCTCGGTAAGAACGTTAAGCAGTTGGCCCTGTGCCTGGAGCCCTATTTTTCAATCAGTCGCTTGAATATTATATGGTGTGTGATTTTCGTCCAAAAACTAATTAAAAGTCAATGAAAACAACGAAAATATAGACGTTATTAGTCAAAAAAATCAGTGATGTTTTCTTTACATCACTTCTGTGTGGAATTATGAAAATTTTCATCGGTAAATCGGAAGTTAATCAATGAACATCATAATTATACTTTTTATTATTATTTCTTTATTCTCATATTTTGAGGACTTTTATCTTACAAAGATGTGCCAATCTTATCATACCTTATAAAAAAACTAATATGCAAAAGTTAAATTTAATTCTAGGTGAGAGTAAGCGACTGCCCGCCATATCAGCGAGCATACTAGCTAAGTTGGAAGTAGGTTCTCCCAGTATAGACTGGAAGATACCTATTCCAAGGCAAGATACAATTGATAAGCTTATATGAGGGAACGTCGCTACCATTTTGACGCGAATGATTAAAAAATAAGGGCCCTGACCTCTCACTGTTGAAAAGCGGCGCAATTACCGAAAAATTTTAATATTTTATTCATATTAAGTTATGCTATACTTTTAGTAGGTGAAAAAAAATATATTCACTATTGTTGCATAAACTGTTCTGATCATAAGGTAGTTGAAGCTTGTGTGTTATGGCAATCAGGAATCGAATTATACACATAATTTCATAAAATCACAAGCTATTCGCCCATACCTACATATTAATCATTTGTATAGGATACATTTTGTGAATTTTCTATATGACATATCCTATATCTATAAATTATCTGACCAAGTAAAAACCGTCAAGGCCAGACATAGTTTTCTAGCTTCATGGGATATGGTAACGTGACTCATAGCAACCAAAGGAATTATCATTTTGTATGAAATCGAATTTGACACCCATTTCTAAATCAAACCACACTACCTTGAACCGCAAAATGGGCAGCTAGACTTTTCTTACTTATTATTTCCTACCATTTCCTGCTTTTAAAATGCAGGAGATTAAAAGGGTTAAGATTAATTAACGAAACGCCCCATCGAACCTCGGCGGCATATTTGCCAAAACCAATAAAAGGGCAATCAATCCTGATCCTCAAGACAAAATGCTTTCGGATCTTTAAAACGGTAAACTCTAGCGAAGTTAAGCCATTAATATCGATATGCGACGAGAGGGTAACGAGTTTGAAAATCGGCAACCCCTTCGGAGCGACTCGTTGAATTTTTGATCCTTGGGGTGTCCCAGACATTATTAACACTTAATATTTAGTGAGGGTTCTGCGTTTGCTTAAGGATTTCTTTGTTTGAAGATATTGCGGCTCGGCTGAGGTGCGGTAATCCTGTTAAAGAGTTAACTGAGGTTGTAAGTTGTTTGCGGTTTGATCTTGACAAAAGTACTGTTGATAAAAGGGTGTCAGCCGCTTTGATTATTGATAGTAATATTCAGACTGTCGTTTCAATATCGTGTAACCAAATTGTTAAAGGGCAAAAGCATGAGGCAGTTCTGTATGGTACCGTGAAATTGTACTAGTTGGGAACTCCTAATTATAAAGCACAAAACATAAGAGTAAGATATTTGATGCATTTTAAAAAAAAATACTTTTTATGTTGATTTGTTTCTTCATCATCATCATTATCAGCCAAAGGACGTCCACTGATGAACAAAGGCCTTCCCACGGCTTTCCACAGCGACCGATCTCTAGCGGTCTGCATCCAGTTTGATCTTGCGAGCTTTACAAGGTCGTCTGTCCATCTTGACGGTGGACGTCTTACGCTGTGTCTTTGGTCCAAGGGTCTCCAATTAAGAACTTTCCTGCCCCAACGGCCATCAGTTCTTCGCGCTATGTGCCCTGTCCTATGGCTATGTCCGTTACCTTAGTTCTTCTAAGTATCTCCTCATTTCTGATTCGATCCTGTATAGAAACACCCAGCATTGCCCTATTCATCGCTCGTTGTGTGATTCTGAGCTTCATTTGATTGTTATCTTAAATTTTGTATTCGCGTATTAAGTAAATCATGTAAAGTCGTTATGGGAATTAATATTTATAAACGTTAACGTTTTTGTTAAAACTATGCGATAATCATCATGATAATGATAACATCAACAAGATTGGCTTACTGCAGAAATAATTTATATTAAAATTCTCTGGAAGCTACATCCATTCAAATAAAGGATATACCATGTTCAAATATTACTTTAGTAGAAGTTCACCAAAACATTACCAACGCTTTATTTTTAAAATCAAAAACTTCAACCAGTCAATATTCACACCCCACCTGCACCCCGCGAAAGTGTCACAACTCAAGTAATTAATATTTTAATTGGGCATTTCGTGCGTTGTTACTTAGCTGATATTGCTCGATAAATTCCGCGGTTGCAAATAATAGCCCCCTTCTAAAAGTGCCGTTACTCCGACCGAGAGATCTTGAGACGTGAATAGACGATCTTGGTACTTGAAAAGGCGATTTGGTACTTGCAAGTTCGTATCGGCGCTGTATTTTGGGTTGATTATGTCGGTGCAAGATAAGGAATTTAAATTTTAATACTTGGGTTCGTTTATAAATATTGTATTTGCATTTTATTCGAGTTAATTGAGAGATGTTATCATATCAAATGCTATCTTTCAGTTTCATTTTCAAAAATACAATATTAGGAGGTAAGAAGAAAACGAGTTTATCTCATTACTGAATTCGTATGATAAAATGAATTATTGCAAGAATTTCTTATTTTCTTTATTAGTCTACTCTAGGACTTAGACTCTCAGTACGAATATGATGCATTTTTATAAGTTCATAATAATTCATAACTTTTAGCTTGATTCGAGAATCAAGCCCACATCGTCAAGGGGCCGAACTTAACAAACACCGAGATTTCGCTGTTCTAATTATTCCAAACATTTCAATAGTGATCGTTGACGTGTTAACCGCCGTTTAAAATGTCCAATGAGGGGGGGTTGTAAAAATCAAACGATCTCAGGCCTTTGAGGTAACACTTTTGTTGCCTAATGAGGCACCTGTGTGAGGGGAGGAGGAAGGAGGTGTTCACATTTGAGGGTTGAAAATATTTAAAAAGTAAACTTTGAAATTCACATTAAACTTTATTGTCGACTTAAAGAACATCAAGAAGTCTCCCGTGAATATATGGAAATCTCGATAGTAGCCTGTGTGTGAAGATTATCAAAGTAATACAGAATGCTCACTCTGATCGTTCATAATTACCGATTAAACGGCAGCTACTGCGCCTAGTTTCTAACAGACCATATACATATACATAGCAGAGGAAGTTACTATGTCAAATACCAGCAATCATATTACAATTATGTGATAATCGAACAAGTTCAATGGCATTCGGAATGTTTTTTCAGATTTCGATTCGATTTCACTAACGTTAGATAAGAAATCTTCGTCGCATACAATACAACACGCCTAATTCGAAAACGTCACCTATATGTCAGCAACCATTAACACCAGACATTTTAAAATCGGTCGTTTTATACTTATTCGGTCCAATAAGTCTTATCTGACGTTGGTGAAATTTTATTTTATTTTATTGGATAAAGACGCATAACAGGTTACCATTAATAATCAATATAGTATACTTAACTAGACCTTATGAGCTAACTTGTAATCTAACAAAAATGCATCCTATCAGTTACATCTGACGAGAATTTATTGACGTCTAAGGCTTTATGAACATAAAAATGTAAAAAAAAGAATAAAAACAAACACAAAAAACTATATAGTTATAGATTTTTGTGTTTGTTGTTATTCTTCTTTTTTACATTTTTATGTTCATAAAGCCTTAGACGTCAATAAATTCTCATCTAAAACAGTGAAGCAATGCTCCTTCGAAAGACATTTGGATTTTCAGTAAATATATCAAGGTCAGGTTGGGTACGCACAATGTCATTGTATAGGCGACAGATTAGGACGATGGGATTTAGAAAGATGTATTATTACGGTAAACATCGAGAGAAAATAATTAAGAGCCACGAGATCTGCAAACAGTGTTGAAATTTATGGTGGATATTAATTGACTCTTAGATAAGCCAAGTTGCTAAAATTTTATATACTGCAGATACACAAGTTGTTGGTATGCATAAGCCCTAACCTTTTCAAGCGCGATGCGTGCTAACCGCGCGTCAAAAGCGCGGGGGTATTTATAAGAGGTGCTGTAATTGGTATCTTTGATTATGACTTTTGAATTGGTTAGGTAGTTGGTGATGGAGTGATTGCTGCAATCATTGCTGCTCTTTTTCGATAAAACAAATAAGTGAGCACATAATTTTAATTTTATGTGCTATGTACTATTTTAGAAGAAGGTGTAATTTCACTGTAGCGTGTAGTGCTTCATTCAAACTAAGAAGACATCAAAGCGCCTTGTCTCCATCGGTCCAGCTTATGGCAGACTTTGCCGTGCTCGCATTGGTTTATTTAGCCATAAAAAGTCACCTTTACACCATAAATCGTCTGAAATAGACGAAAAAGCCATTGATTGATTGATTGTGCTCCATTGACAAATGAAGGTAGCCAAAGTAGCCGTAGAACTAACTATGGGGGTATGGGCCTATATTGGCCTACTTTTGCGTTTTTACTTTAATGTGTGTATGTATCCTGAAATGTGAGACAAATATGTGATATAAGTAGGTTGGCTTAAAAATATAACTATTTTAAATAAACCCCATATAATGTTTGGGATATCCGTGCATTTAACCTTCCAAACCAAGAAACAATATTTCCAAGCATTTTGCATTGCATCTTCAAGTCAAGAAACCAAATCTCCAAGACACCACCCAATCATCAATATACAAATATGGCGTAACCCCAAACACAATTAGCCGGATCATAATTAAAACGGGTGCTATCTCTCGCTCCGGTCGCGTTCGGAATCAATAAATCATCGCGACTCAAACTGTTGTCTGTTTATTTTGACTACACACCGGCGGTGAAGAATCACGAGCACCTAGATAGGTGCAAAGATCTTAGGAGTTTGACATACAATCTTTCGAAGTTCCAAGATGGCACTGCTTTAAGAAACAATAAAACAGCGGCTTCACGGCTGACTGAAGGAAAAAAGATTTAGGGAAAACTATCAGATAAATAGTTATTTTTAATTCCTGTTTTATCGGCTTTTAGGTAGTATTCAATACAGTTTGGACTACATATAAAAGTAACTTTAAACCAGTAACAGAGATAAAATTTTAAAACCTAAGCACTAAATTCAAGAGCAACCGTTAAAGGGAATACTATAGCTAGTTAGAAAGTCATAAAAAGTCGTTTATTGCAAATAGGGGCTCATTGAGGACACTTTTACACATCTACTTTATATTAAAGAAATACAAATCTTTCGAAGTCTGAATTTCTGGAATAGCAAGCTCATGCTTAAAGTCTGTCTAAACTGATATAATAGTTTGTGTTCAATTTAAATGGGTTTCTGAGTGGTAAAAATCATGATAACATTCTATAGGTGGCGCTGCTCTCCAAACAGGAATAATAATAATAAATATAGGACACCAATCACATACATTGCTTTGATCCTAAAGTAAGTAGCTAATGCACTTGTATTATGGAAATTAGACACAACGGTGGTACCACAACACCCAGACCCGAGACAATATAGAAAATTCTGATTTCTACATTGACCCGACCGAGAATTGAACCCGGGACCTCAGAGCGGCGACGCCTTGAAACCAGCGTGCTTAGCCACTACACCACGGAGGTCGTCAAAGCCCTCTACTGTGTCTGCTAGTACGTATTACGATGTTTAATCACACGCTTTTCGTCCTAACCATCCGTATTTTCAAAACTCTACCAACAATACCCGAACTCTTGTGGGCGTTGCGTGTTAACCCCAAAACGCTCTCTCGAGGTCTACTTACTAACTCCGATGTCTTCGCGGATGATTGGATCTAGTTCGCTGCACTTGTTACTCGGATGGGCTTATTAACTCCAGGGGAAGTGTTGACACTGAGATTTTGGCACGTGCTTTGTACCGTTTTATGTTGTGCCTTATCTATCTGATGGAGTATTTTTTATGGGAAAAGTTATGAACAGAAAAATATTCCTCGACTGCGGCCAGTCTAAGAAGCCCAAGAATAATGTTATTTATTTTTGCCAAGGGCTTAAAATAGAAACGCATGCTAAAAAAACTAGTTACGTGTAGTAGAATTTGCGTTATTTTTTGTTTTCAAAAGATAATCTATTAGGGGTCTTAACCCCTTACAACTCCGACTGATGCTGCAATCACGCTTTTTGAAAACGTGCGACTCACGCAATGAACAGATTTAAATTGGCGTCAATGCAGTCGCCAACATAGAATACATAATTTATCAATGTCCAGCTTTTGCTATGCTATGCTAACGCTCGTTAGCATCGCGACTGTATCGATACTAAAAGTAGCGCAAGTGTGTAAACTTGACATTTTGCGACTGCATCGCTGCTAAAAGTCGCAGTTTCGCTTTACAACGAAAGACGTACGAGTATAGTATGCCTTTTAAATTGATTTGGACAAATATCACGATAGCACTCAGTATGTCTTTAAAAAATAGGCAGAGATTTCAATATTTCGGGTTGCATCAGCAACAAGGATCCTTTAAATCCAAATCGTAAAACCTGACTGAAAGTATCTATTCCGAAAACCGCTTCTTACTAGAAGCATATTAGTCTCCATAATTCAAACTTATCTCCGTACTTATTCCAGGTCACGGTTAAATCTACCTCCAGTTCTCAACAACCCATCCGATAACCGTCACCTCGAACCACTTGCTATGCATGAAGATATTAAGAAGCGGACGCGTCGAAGCCAAGGTTACGATGTTAATAAGTCTTCTTGCTAATGAACGTTCGGTATTTGGAGGCCTCGGTGAAGAGAGCGGCGTGACCAGATGATTAGTGGTGGTATTGGTATCGATAGTATTGATATATCGATCGATATATTGGTAAACTTTTGCAGCTTTAGAGACAGCCGCCAAAGTATTTTTTGTGTCGATTTAACCAACGTCAGACAAGACTTATACGACTGAAGGTCGATTTATCAAAGTCAGTTAAGACTTATCCGACTGAAAAAAATAAAACGACCGATTTTAAAATGTCATTTTACAAAAATGATTGCTGACAAATAGGTGGAGTTTTTAAATTAGGCGTTTTGTTTGTTTTCCACGAACAATGGCTTATCTGGCGTTGGTAAAATCGACTCTCACTATGATAATAATTAAGTTTAATAAAACCTCGATCTGATAGTAAATAATGAAGATTATCACGACTTCATGAGAACTCAAAGTACATCAATAAATCAAGTCAAAACTTCATATTTATTTATTAATACCTAATTACACAACCAAAGTGGACTTAACTCCATATGGCATTATCTACCAATCATACCTTTGGGCTAAGCAGAAATGATTGTGGGCGATACGACAAATAAAAAGAATTACTATTACGAAAAAAGCTTCTTGTAGCTTAAATAATGCGTATTTACGATGAAAGTGAACTGACATAAAACAACATATGTAACACATTTCATTCTGTTTTCAAATCTATTAATCTAATCAGTCCGACGCGTGATCGATAGGCAGTGGTGAAGCCTGTCAATACGTATCTTACTTAACAGCACCACAAATATTAAGATTCAGATCAAAGATAAGCAAACCCACAACAATACCCGAAGTCATGGCACCCGCGGTGAGAACAGACATGACCAAATATGTAGAGTCGTACAAAAATCGCGATACGGATACAATTTTATCGACACTAGAACACTTTTCAATTCAATTGAATCGATACTAAGATTCTTTTTAAACACGGACTATTACATATAATGATATAATCTATTTGCACGTTCATAATGGTAAACAATGCTAAGAAATATCTCGTAATAAGCCAGTAACATAATCGACACCCTGAAAGAGTATTCAAATACATAAATTAAACACTTACTTAAATGTTGAGTGACAGTAACGTTGAACTATGACGCAAAGCTGCATTTACCTGAAACAGAACAAAGCATTCAACGTTAGCAAAGAAACAGCCAAAAGTAAATATCTTAAACCCTTTCACAGTCGCATTGCATAAACAAACCGAAATAATTTATCGATAAGCCCGGTCTTAAGAGCGTCTTATCTAGTGTCCACATCGATATTTATTTACACAAATCACCCCGTCCCTAAAGAGAGACAAAGTGTTGGTGTACATTAGTGGGCGGGGGGTGTTTTTATTGCCTCCCACGCCTTAAAATATTGTCTGATTCATTAGAGGATATTTCACATTTAAGTTTCGTGTGTGCTACCTTCCTTAGCTGCGATATTTTAGCGCGGGCGAACTTTTGAGAGGCAAATTTCCGAGGTGATTATTTGAGGGTGCGTCTAACGACAGTGTTGTTACAATTTTCTAAGAGGATACCGTTACGTTCGTGTAATAAGACGCTAAGATTCCGCTATACCCTTAATTATGATGGGGGCGGGGGGGTAATGACACATGTATGTAAATATTCGTTGTAACGACTAGGTGGCGACGTGTGCGCGCTCGGAATGGGTTGGAGGTTGTTTTCTTTGATTAAAGAATTTTATTACAGGATATAATTCACGATTAGACGCAAAGGGTTGCTGCGAGTCCTGATAAAACGGTGTAATGACGGGTGCGTGATTATGATTCGTAATTGTTATTGTTCAGCGTTCGGTGGGGTGCGCTGGAAAAATTTGAGCGTATCGGGGAATTTGGCGGATTGGAATCGGCTTATGTTTTTGTTATGTGATAGGTTTGTGTTGATGAACTTTTACATGGATTTATATATGTTGACGATCTCTTTAGCGTCGCGTGAGACGTCTGATATGATCAACCGTTGAATCAGTATTATATGCACATTAGTACATATGGCGCAATCAAAATGACATCGGATAACCATCAGTTATTTTACGTATATTTAAGTGTCAATAATGTTGTATACTGGACAATTGAGTTCTACTTTCTTGAGAGGCCATCTAGGTCAGATTTTTGTATTTCTACAATAATGCTTCTTTTCCTGGCTTTTATCCATTTTATTTCGAGTCGGCCCTCTATGTCACGTCTTTCTAGACTGCTCTAATGCATTTCTACATAATTATTACACTAATTGACACAACAAATTTTAAGTCATAATATGACCAACAAGGAACCATAAAATGCCAAGTTATGTTTTCAAACATCTTAATACCTTCTTCTAGGTAGACAGCTGATTTGAAAAATTCTTTCAATTCCATAAGTTTACATCTCAAACCTTCAATAGCAGCTCTTACACACTCAGACTCTCTCGACTTTATACTAATCACCCTTTCGTTTGACATCGCGTCACACGCCACGGTGGCGTAAAATTAAAACTGTAATAAACTTAAATTGTTAATAACTATACTGTAAAAAGATAAATGGTGGTCAGTAGGCCTATGCTTCGGTCACTTTTGAGCCATATCACATAGAGCGTTGGTTGTCGTGTCAATATTTCACATATTATTCTGTTGTGAGTATGGATAGTATTTTAATCACTTTGATTAATAGTGAATGGATCATATTAAACCGTGACCATAGTGATTATTCTGCAGAAAGAGAACTTTGTTTTAAGCGGGGTTGTCTTCATTAGATTTCAGGGTTGCGTTTTGCTTTCCTTTATAAGTAAGTCTTAATTGCTCATGTTTGTGTACTATATTTTTCTGGAATGAGGGCAATAAAGGTTTCATTTGTGTTTACAACCCAGAATATCTTGAACATATTATTAGCAATCCAAAATAAGAATTTCTACAATAGATCATACGGAAAAAAACAATGAAATAGCAGTAATAGATTGATGGATTTATCGTGGCTATCTACCTACACACTTGGTTTGGAAAAAGCATACCATCGCTTAAATGAACTGCTGAGCCAAAGACCCCTTTCACACTGCGATTTTTAGTATCGATGCAGTCGCGCGTTTTAAAAACGCACCTAAGCATCGCGACTCACGCAATGAACAGATTTAATTTAGCATAGATGCAGTCGCTTGTAGCATCGATGCAGTCGCGCTTCTGCATCGATGCTACAAGTAGCGCAGTGTGTAAAGGTTTATAGTTTGCGACTGCATCTATGCTAAAAGTTGCAGTGTGTAAGGGGTCAAGAACTCCAAAATAGCCTTGGATTGTCGTCAAACTTGGATTGCCGTTGGCATAAGACGTTTGCATGTGTAACCTCTCATATTTATTGTATGGTAGGCACCTACCGCCTTAACGTCTATTACGATCATACGAAGGTGCGACTCGCCCTTCTTTTGAATCTTATAACCCGCTCGCGTTTTAAATTTTAATGAATATAGATATCTTTATTCGCTAAGCGAAGTCGGGAGCGGGCGCGGGTGGGGTGAGTGCACACCGTTCAATATTTCTGCGCTTTTATATGATGGTTCATCACGACTAGTTCAGCAGTTGTCTTTTGCTTTAGATTAAATGGTGATATTATTATAAGTGCTTATTGATAGCAGGCTTAGGTAGCCAAATTAAACTGTCAAATCCCTTCATTTGCCCTAAAGGTTGATAAAGAACAGGTTTTAATTATTTGACATACCTACACTGGCATGCAAAAAAACATGTTTAAAGTTTAGTAAAGGCTAAGGTTTATGAGTTATATTAGAGTTGTTATCTCAAGACATACCGTAAGGATTTGACTAGCCAAAAAGTCTTTAATTACAAGATATATAATTATACGCATCATAATCAGTGCAGTCTTTTTATTATGTTAGCTTTATCTGTGGAAATTCAAATAATTGCATGGCACATCTGTCACACTCACAGATTAAACGTCTGACGTATTTGACGACCCGTCTGGTGTTGCGCGCAGCGGGTTGCGGGTTCGATCCCCGCACAATACAAACATTTGTGTGCATGAACATGTCTGTTTGTATTGGTCTGGGTGTTTTCTATGTATATTATGTATGTATTTACAAACGAAAAGTATTTAAGTATTATATCCGTTGTCTGGCACCCATAACACAAGCTTTGAGTAGCTTACTTTGGGGCTAGATGGCGATGTGTAGGAATGTACAAATGATATTTATTTTTATTTTTTAAACGCAAGTCAAGGGAAGAAGTCAGTTTCAGCCTAGCCTTGTAAAATAAATACAATACTAGAGGAGCAGAGCACACTCAATCAACCTCCAACACCAGTTTTCTTCATCTTTACCAGCACGTTTTCGCCGAACAATTTCGACCTAACCTAACCTTTATATCGTCATGACGGAAAGTCATTCTTGCCAGTATGAACCACTAATAATCTGAATTATGCCAACTGCTTAAAAATTTGTTATGCCAACTGTACTCATGTGAACACATCTCTACCGTGATTAAAACATTCGAGTCGGGCCATTAAATCTAATATGCAGCGGAATCACGCGCGATACGTTGTTTGTAGACCGTGCATGCAGTTTTTCGGCGTAATAATTATAATTAATAATAATAGCGTTCTCTGTTGAACTTAGCGAGCGCTAGCAAAAATAAGAGCGGGGTGGGAATTAGCGAAAAATATAGTAGACGCTAATAATGGACTCGGAGTTTAAAACAAGGAATTGCTAAGCTGCGGTTTTAGATTTTGTATTTTTTCGTTTGTGTTTTTGTTGGTTTTCACATTCTGTGTTGAACTTTTATATGGCTTATATTATGACGACATTTTATGCAGAAACAAGAAAGTGTAACAGTACCTCTTGATTTTATACATAAATATAAAATCCAAACTGATAAACCAGGCATCAAAGAACACAATTAAATATTTTTCAGATTCAGATTCCTTTATTGATTCATGCGATTTATTATCAATATCATAACAAACTAGTAAGTTGTTCTACAGTTTTAGTCAATAATGTCATTAAAAGTTTTAAATAGACTGCCGCTTAACGAAACACCATGTTTTTCTTTGAAGTGGCAAGGTCTACCACAACTATGTTAATTACAATAATAAATACATTATTTACTGTAAGCTTTCTTTCAATCGAACAACTGTAAGTTACAAGAAGGTTGATGTGGATGCGATTCAATGCATTTCATTGAATCGCATGCCCTCCGCTTGGACAGAAATAAGGTTATGTGGGGCTCTTCTTTTTATTTATTTATTTATTGAATAAAGGTACACTTACAGATTACAGTCAGACATGAATAGGTAGCTAACATTGATAAAACAGTAATAGACTAGACGGCAACCTAAAATTAGTGTACACAGCATGTTTTTTTTAACAAACAGATACATTTGAGGTAAAGTGACATAAAAGGTACAGACACAGAACTTCTATCAAGAAGGGAGAGGCCTACCAACTAAAATAACCAGCAGTTCCTTATCGCTGTGTGTGGTGAACCTGGTGTAGCCAGGCCGGCCTAAAGATGAAATAAGAAACAAAAAAATGTACACGGGCAGGACTCGAACCTGAAATTTCTGGCTAACCGAGTCTAACGTTCTTTTAATTGAGCTACCGTGCTGCCGGTCCGACCATGCAAAATTTGAAGATAATTTGAAAAGAGGATTGGATGAGCGTTTGGCCTGGGGACACTGACACTGAGAGTGTTCTAAACATTCTAAAGCACAGGTCTGTATATCCATAAATTCTCAATCAATCAGTTTAACTACCTAACTCAAGCCATTATCGATATCGATCAATCACACGCCTTGCCCACACTATAATTACGATATTACGACTCACAAACAATTAGTGTCCGGTCTTTATCGCGAAAACCAATTAACCCCTAATAGACCACTAATTATCATATGGACGCGCCTCGAAAACCGTCAAACGGTAATATTAATTGATGTTTAAATTTATGTTTTCTAATGAAATTGCTCACTCGATAGAGCGATGGTTGATGAGTAACGGTTTATGTAAATTTTTGTTTTAATTTATAGTGGGTTTGTCTTTTGTTATGGTTGAAGACATTAATCACTATGTAAGTTTAGTTTTTAGTTAGTTCAAGACGTAAATAAAGTTAATTCGCACTTTTTTAACACTTTAATACTTTAATTCAAATTAGGAATCTATGGACATAAGCAGAGTTATTACTAGTGATCGGATAATCGGATGCATATTTACCTAAAGTTGAGGTGCTGGCTATTATGGAAAGCACGTTTGAATTGAAAAATTTCGGAATTGCGAAACCATTAAATTCTGTTGTATTACTAAACAATCAAATCGGCTGTAGGTATATTTTATATTTTATTTTAAGATGTTTTAAATGCACTCTTTATCTCAATTAAATCCCGGGATTTCTGAATCGTCAAATTTAGTGTTTGATTAGGTACAGAACCAAATGAGGTGTACTACTGTGTGTGTATGGTACTGTCCTTTACTCTTAATGGGGAGCTACCTAGACATTAATAAATTATGTAATCCAGGAGTCCTGTTTTAAATAAATACCACATGCTAAAGACGTCGTTTCCACACCATGTTTCAAATTATTTTCGCATTCCCTATTTTTGTAGAATGCCGGAATTTATATTTAACAATATATTTTAAAGAGCTCCATAATATCTTAGCCAAAAATGAACTTTAGGTAAATATGCATCCAATTATCCGATCTCTAAACATCACCTATGGCATGTAAAACGCTGCACATTATGAAAGAGCTTTATACAACATAGCATTTTCCTCATTATTACTGCGATATTGAGGCTACGAATATTCATGCGTAATACTCGTAGTCATTGACTACGACGTAGTGGTATGCTACGAATCGAATCTCAACACGTTCGTATCGTTATTTTTCGTAGCGGATACAAAAGCTTCGTAGTATTCGTAGTCGTAGCGTAGATCTTCGCTACGAAATTAACGAGTTGTTGAATTTCGTCGCTGTATTGAAAAGTGTGCAAACCATTCTAGTTAGAGCATTATTTTATATCGAGTTTATGTGAATTGTAGTTCTATTTGCTGTTTTTGCAAATAGCTGGCAAATTGTAACCGCCATTTATAGGTAGTCAAGTGCAGCATTGAAAAAGCCAACTTTGCGCGGGCCTCAGACCGTGTAATGATTACTAAACAAAGCATGTCAGTGCGGCGTATTGACAAATAGCTGTGTGCAATCGAAGCAGTCGCGCCCGCGGCCACTAATGGTATTACCTTTATTAATCATTCGCCATTCGCCGCTCGTCTTGTGCGTGGTTGTCAAACTTTGCATCGAGGTAATAATTTTACTACCAATAACTTAATAATTCGAAATCTAAGACATCATGAGTTAGTTCAGGACCACATACTGGATACCGATTTGGTGCAAAACATTTTTTTGATATTTTTTTGGTTCTGAAGTTTACGCGAATACTACTACTATACATCATCCGTGGTCACAGGCAAGGCAAGGCAGCCAAGACGTCTTGCCTGTGACCACGCATGCTGTTAGGCATTCGAAACGGCAGCCATATTGTTTTCAAAATGTGCGCGAAATAAATCCGTAAAATTTGTACTTTCAATTTGAACTTTTTGATTTTCGTGAGCGATCACAATACTATCGACGATTCAATGAGACTTTTGGTGTGCTAGAAATGGTGGTACTGTTGCGTTGTGAGGAGGACAAGTTAAGAATTATCTAATTAATATATAAAAATAATCTAAACACCACTAAGACCAGGATGTCGAAAGACACCACCCCAGCGAGTTTCAACTTGCCGAATAGCAATTTATAATTTAAATGAACCATGAAAGTCACGCAATATTATCCTTCCTCCAAACTTTATTTGTCTCAAGAAATATGAAAGAACGGTAATCTTAAAAGTTTGAGCGCCACAATCGTCTGTCTAGTATTGTCACCTACTCCGGACAGGAAAAGATATTTGATTAGCCACTGGCCACTAGGGGCGTAGGGAATACCCACACATTCAGTATTGAAACTAGAAGAGACAACCGAAGAATGGGAAAGTATACGGAGACGAAAACAAATAGGAAATCTTTAGTAGGAATGATGCTTAAACAATGTTTAATAATGATTAGCAAACTAATGAATATTGTGGTACAAAGGTAGCAAATATCAAAATAAGTTAAAAACATTACGTCAGTAAAAAATATTTTTGAACTCCACACTAGGCCACGCCTGTCGTGGAGGCCAATAGGTAAAATTCACATTTTTTTAACATTTATTAACATCCAAGGAAGTAAATAAAAATTAGAAACAATTGTCTAAGGTAAAAAATAAAGTTTAGAAACAAGAAACTAAATTATATTTTGGAAATAGAGTAGCCATCATCATTTCCTCGTAAAATTAATTGTAAATCGATAATGACCATTATGTCCCTTGTCATTTGACCTTCTTGGTGAACAAAAATGTTGTTGATGTTTTCGTAAGACGATGTAGCTACCTTATCATTGTCAATATCAGATCATCTAAGTACCTTAACTTTTCTGAACATTGACAAAGTTCTTCATATCAAGTTGCCATATCAAGTTGACCTGCCATGATTAGTTCATCTTAAACAGTAATGTGATTGATCCTCTGAGCTATTGAAACTTCTATCAAAGGATCCTAGTCTTTACTAATTATCTTCACATCCAGCTCTCAATATCCTTGTCTTCCCCCACGCATTAGTTGTTGTCCCACATCGCAATGTCCTGGGAAATATTTTTAAATAATCCGATACAGATACAGGGAAACCCACTGGGACAAGGCCCCCACTTTGTAATACAATCCTACTGCCGTCCTGGTCACTCGATCCATCATTTCCGCATGACCGAAAGAGAGGACTAGTAAATAAACTTCTACGATATATTTGGAGTAGAGTCTCGAAGACGTGACGACCATAACCTGTCGCTTTTGAGCGATCGTGCGCCTGTAATTGGTAGTTTGGTGTCTTCACGTGCTGGCTTCTGTGTCTCTGGAGAAATTATTGGGGTATGAAAGACATGATTGGGTCTGATTAAATAAAAACTGATGCGACGAAATAAAATTGCACTTAGAGCCAAATACCTTGTCAAATGTACGTAATCGACGTCAAACTTACTCATTGCCTTAAAACTATTAAATTTCTGCATCATTCTACTACTATCTAAAGCGTAGAAGATATTATAGTGACCGCGGGCTACCACCTTTACCTTGTTGACATTCCACTGAATAGAACTAAGCGCTTTTCGTCAACTTTTACAAACCTAATGAGCTAAAGTAGCGTTTAATTTAGAGGTAATAAATAACACAAATCTACCTAAGAAACTTTTCTAAATACTGTTTTCAATTGAATATCTCATCATCATCATCATTATCAGCCAGAGGCTGAACATAGGCCTCCCCCACGGCTTTTCACAGCGACCGATCACTAGCGGTCTGCATTCAGTTTGATCCTGCGATCTTTACAAGGTCGTCGGTCTATCTTGTCGGTGGACGTCCTACGCTACGTTTCTGGTCACAGGGTCTCCAATCTTGAACTTTTCCACGGCTCTCCACAGCGACCAATCACTAGCGGTCTGCATTCAGTTTGATCCTGCGATCTTTACAAGGTCGTCGGTCCATCGTGCCGGTGGACATCCTACGCTGCGTTTCTGGTCACAGGGTCTCCAATCTTGAACTTTTCTGCCCAAACGGCCATCTTGTGTCACTTGAGCTTACTCAAGGATTTGACCGTTACCTTAGTTTTTCTACGTATCTCCTCGTTTCTTTCGATCTCGAAGAGAAACACCAAGCATAGCCCTTTCGATCACTAGTTGTATAATTTTGAGTATTTACTTTCTCATTTCATCCTAATGTTTGCATAGAATTACATTACAGTTCAATACCAGCTTATGTGCACAATGCAAAGTACACAATAGCATCAAAAACACACAGACCAGATATTCCATAGCGATTAATCACCCGAAATAAACCCAATACTGGAAAACAAACGACAAACCGCCTCGCGGCACGCGAGCGAACAAAAAGGGATGGTCTTGAAAACCGCAGCATCGCTCGCACATCATGCGACGAATGGTCTGGGTGGTAGACCAATTAGGATATAGAAACAATCTTAAATTAAATTAAAAAAAAAGAATTAATGAAATTCTATCTGTGTAGCAAATTGGCTGCTTCTTCAAGGCCTAATACGAAAAAATAAACTTTAAAAAAAATAAAAACCGACCATAAAACCAAAATGCACTAAAAAGTCTCAAATAAACTCTTCACCATTGAAAGGAAAGGAATCCGTTTTAGGCAAAGAATTTCTTTTTGGAGTCGGTGCTGTGATAGTTAATGCTTGATGGTCAAAGTGATGGCACCGACTCCAAAAAGAAATTGTTTGCCTAAAACGGATTCCTTTCCTTTCAATAGTGAAGAGTTTATTTAAGACTTTTTAGTGCATTTTGGTTTTGAAGTCGGTTTTTACTTTTTTTAAAGTTTATTTTATTTCTTTATTTTTAGTGATTACATAAGAGGGGGGGGGGGGGGTTGCACCTTACGATTCTATTTTCTACGAAGCTACAAATTACCTATCATAAGTTTCGTCATTATAATTACTGAACTCCTAGGCGTTAAGGAGTTCCACCATCAGCTCAGCCCCACAAAATGTTTACTATCAGACGTAACAACACGTCAACATTAAGATTCTAGTAAAGAAACACTATACGTGCCTTTAAAATTTTAGGGTTTCCCTCGAATACACTAAGATCCCATCATCAGATCCCAAAATGGAAAAAATGGGACCAACTAGAAGGTATACCCTCTCAGTAGGTGAAAAAAATTTTCGATTCGGTCGACAAACGACTGAGATATGAGGTAACATACATACAAAAAAAAATGATAAAAAAAAACATAGTTAAATTGATAACCTCCTCCTTTTTTGAAGTCGGTTAAAAACGAAATTCGACAATAGGTACGATAAACTTTTTTCGAATCCGAAACATTTTTAGTATAGTATCCTTACTACGAAAGCTTCGGATTCGCAACACGATTATCGTATTGACGGATTTCGTTATTCGTAGTGGGCCTCGAGGTGCGAGCTGAAGAAAGACTAAAATCCCTAATTTGCAAAGCAAATATGTACAAAAAAGACTAGTTTAAGCGCTTATCTGTTTCTACTTAGCAGCGTTTAAATCTGGGATAAAAGTAAGCTTTTCCTAGAAGAGAAGAGGCATACGTCGGTGACGTTCCGAGCTATAAAGCGTCTGTTTGCGACAAGTTTTCCTAATGAATCTGCACATGAGTGAAGTTTAGGGAAACTAAAAAGGCGTCACAGTGCTAAGTAACGGACCTATGCTTTTAGGAGTTACGATATTGTAAATAGACGATTGCAGACAAAGTTGGCTTTAAATACGTAATCACCTGATTAGGGTAAGGTTGCGATCAATGGACCGGCTCTTTCTTTGGACCGCTCTGATTTCTCGGAACATAAGTACTTTAAAAATCAACCGTTTGCACGAAACGTAAGTTATTTGAGGTTGGGGAAGAACGTTTTCTGCAGTGTTTCGCGCGCTCCCGATGTAATTTTCTCTCGACACAGTTACCAGGTAAGTACAGTTTATTAAATGTTTTTAATGTTATTTATTGTGAATCGCACGCCTTATTTAGTTATTCAAGTAGATTTGTAAACTGTTTTTTGCAATATTTCACAGATTTTTATGTATTAACCTTTTTGTCTTTGTGCTATGAAACCTTAACCTTTTTGTCTTTGATCTCGTCTATATTAACCTTTTTGTCTTTGTCCTCTTTAATTGGACCGGTCCAATCATAGCAACTTAAAATAGAATTTTAAATGGTTATTTTTTTATTTCAGCATGGCAAAACGAGGGGAATACTA
The DNA here is from genome assembly GCA_963924145.1 of Pyrausta purpuralis. Classification (NCBI taxonomy): domain Eukaryota; kingdom Metazoa; phylum Arthropoda; class Insecta; order Lepidoptera; family Crambidae; genus Pyrausta; species Pyrausta purpuralis. Next base: position 21,161,723 of record OZ001663.1, read on the forward strand.
TGCGTGGAACGAAGAAAGTATGACATTGGCACTACAAGCTTTAAGTAAACAAGAAGTTGGACTAAATGAGGCAAGTAGGATATATGGTGTACCAAAAGCGACGCTAAAAAGAAAGCTGGAGTACAAAAATTTAAGAGCAAAAGATGCAAAACAAATAATTGGTTCGACAGGTGACCTTACTACTGACTTAGAGAAAAAGTTAGTCGATCATATTTTGGAGTTGGAAAGCTGTTTAGACGGAATCACGCCAAAAGATGTCAGAACCTTAGCTTACAAAATAGCTGAGAAAAATGGCTTAAAGCATAAATTCAACCAAGAAATGGCTGAAAAAATGGTACTATGGATTTTTAAAACGACATCCAGAATTAAGTCCGAGAAAACCCAACTTCTTTTAATAGAGATACTGTATTTTATTTTATAAAGCGTTGACTAATTTCAGAATAATAAAATTGATTATTATATTGTTATCTTTTATTTGTTTAAATTCTCATGGTACCGTTGAATGGACCACTGCACAAAATTTCCTAAGTCCAATGATAGCAACTCACTGGTCCAATTAAAGAAACAGTGGTCCAAAGAAAGCAACCATGGCAAAACAGTTTTTTTCTATTTTCTCTGTTTATGGTTAATGCTAAAAATCACAAATGACACTTGCAAGTTCTTATATATAAGGCTTATTAAAATGTTGAATCATGCTTGCTTCTATCTATCACAATTCCGCTGTTATGTCATTTTAAAGTTAAGTGGTCCAATACTGGCAACCTTACCCTAAAATTCAAGTCGACTTTCATTGTTAGTTTCACGTGAACCCATAACACATTTTAAACATTTGACAACATAAACTACAAGTCGTACTAGACGGAACCAGTGTTCGGGAAACTGCCAGTCATGCAGCGTCCGTGGCATCTAAACCTTGTATTAATCTGTGCTTTAAGGGGACAGTGGAGTCTATAATCATTTATCTCGTGGTGTTTAATAAAAGGAAGATTATTTATGGCGCCGCGGCGGGCGGACACTAATGTCGCATGATTTAATCACATTACAGTGGGCACCATGCCAACGATACTATTGGAGGAATGTGCGGAACGCTATTATTTTTCTGCGACTTATTGTGTAATAGGAGCTCGAGTGTTGCATACACTGCATTCGAGGAGACATATTATAATAACATTTTTATGAAGCTAGGACTGAGAAATAAATAATGAAAGATCCCCAGATTGATGCAGAATTAAATAATAGTCTTCCTAGCCGATTTCGACTACGGTGGCAAATCACACTGATTAACCGACTGCGCGGGACATATTATAGTGCACAAGTGTGTGCGCAAAAACAGGTGCACTCTCTATTCCTTTCACTCTCATTGCCTCCGGGCCGAGCCTCAAACTCCGGGCTACCCTGCGAATTTCTGAACAGAAAAACATAGGTTCATATTTTGGCCCGATCCCGGGTCTTCTGGCGCAGCCGTCATTTAAAGTTCGACCCTCTACCCGCTGCGCCACCGAGTGCAGAATTCTACCTGCTTACAAACAGATTATTCTTCATGACAAACAGTTGACTGTCAAAGAGTACATAGTGGTTAAATGGGCAAGAGTCAGAAGAAAATATGTATTTTCGACACAATTTGCAACTCTAGAAACGTAATGAGAAGTTTATAATACATGACTGGTAATTAAGTAATAATTTTAAAATAAATAATATCGAATTATCTCTAGTAACATAGTATACAGCTTATAACTACGTAGACGGACAGTGGACAACATCAAGTAAATCACACATAATGGGGAAAAACAGTAATCCAGGAAATACCATTATTTATACGCATCATAGAACTTAAGATACTGTGCGATACACAGCAATAATCTCCCGTATTAAAACCGAGCGACAATAAGAAAAGGAATACAATTGGGCGAAGGGAAGAGTCCACTAAACCCCTATTATATTAGTAGATTAAAGGGCACTTTACTCGATATTCCATAAAATATTGCGCCATAAATAGAGGGCAGCTGGAGACGTGATTTCCGAGCGTCTAAGTATCTGTAATCCCCTTAAAAATTGGCTAGAGAAAACCAACTGTGTTGGCCGGTCAGCTTGAAAAAGTAGAAATAAAGGTGATACGTCTGTCAGGGTAATACGTGATAGCGATGCGATTGCTATACACATATGACAAGGGCAGAGCTATTTCTAAGATTCGGACGCATTTTCAGGTTATCCCGATCATTTGTCAACACTGTATAATGCTGTCTTCAAGACAAAACCCTAAAAAGAAATTTCGATACAAACTCAGATTCGAATCTGAAATTAGATAGGACCCTCATAAATAGAAGCCAGAGTACTGACGACATTATTGGCTCCCATATTAAAAAAAAAATTTGGACACCAATCACATACATTGCCCTAATCCCAAATAAGTAGCTAATGCACTTGTGTTATGGAAATCAGACACAACGGTGGTACCACAAACCCAGACCCGAGACGATAGAGAAAATTAATTTCTATATTGACCCGACCGGGAATCGAACCCGGGACCTCGGAGCGCCGACGCCTTGAAACCAGCGTGGTCAGCCACTACACCACGGAGGTCGTAAAAATTGTGTAATCATGACGTCACTTTCAATTGCAATACTACTCGATCGAGTTAAATAACCAGCTGTGACCCTAAAAAAAGGAAGTGAAAAAAAACTAATACGTCCAACCCGTAAATGGGTAGATGACGTCCGAAGACACCGAAGACGGATCTCGGGCGGTCCCGGGCGACAGATACGAATGGTATCGGATGGGTGTAATAGAGACTGGCGCGGTCAGGCTAAATGACCGGCATCCGGACGTAGACAAAAGCGAATCCGCCGTAATAAAGCAGGATTGATGAAAAAGCGCTAAGCCACGCCGATATAACCGAGCGACGCAAAGAGTGAGCGACGGGCGAGAATGAAAGTAGGCAAAATGAAGTACTACACGTACACGTACTCAAAGATTCAATTGAGGCAGACATGCTTATAGCAATTTGCTTGCGTCTAACAGCCTAACATAATACAGAACAGTATTTTGTTAAAACTTCCAATGTTACTAACTTTACAATAGTAAGATACAGGATTGCTAATTAAATAACTTTTACAGGATAATTCCTGCTCATAATAATATGGTACATGGTAGCAAACCCGTATCTAATTCTATAGTTAAGTGGTATTTTATGACTATCATAGTTTTATCATGTAACTAATTATATCTGATAAATAAGTAAATAAAAAAGATTAAAACAGTCTACTCGATATTAGTTCGTGGAAAAAGATACTAATATGCTATATTTACATTTACTGGGACCATCTTTGGTGTCACGTGATTAGTTCTAAGTATAAAAAAATGCTTTGTCAAAAGTGGTTAGATAGTATTTTTAACTTTTTAATTGTAGGAACCAACATTCAAACGAATTCTATTTAGCTCTGTACAATTGTACATCCCTCCGCTATAGCCAACTCCTTGCACCTACCCCAAAGACGTCTTCGCAGCGGCTTTAATACAAAGCTATTGCTATTACTGAGATCGCAACGAGCGCGGACCATCGAACACCGCCGGCTTTGCTGGACTCACTTTACGGGGATTTCGGATATGACGTAAAGCACTCACTTAGTACCCTCGCCGGCTTCTGTGACCGAGTTTTTCTCTTTCTATTTATTAGGATATATTCGAGGATGAAAAGGAGATTTCTAAGGATTAGTTTAGGGTGCAATATTCGCCCCCGCAAGAATATTGCCCGTCTTATTGGGCAGCGTTAATTGTATAACGCTTCTGACGTTTACGTCATCGGGATGATATTGGACGTTTTGAAGGAAAACGACAGTGATTAAATTACTATGAATGAGCATGAAACAAAGACGATTACAATGGAAATAAAATTTATAAAAAAATGCAGTAGTATGATGAACATATGAAGATCAGTTGACTTTGAGCTTATAATGTGCATGTCAAGTCGATTTTTAGATACATACACAGTCCAGCTAAACATTTAGCATTATAATCGCCAACTTATAGTACTAAGAAATAACTTTGGATGGTTTAGTTACATGTAATTAACAAAATGGGGCTCAACTCGCTTAACTATTTAATAAATGATCAAACGCAAACTGAAAAACGAGCTCCCAAAGATACCCAAACACAATACAGTTATGAAAACAAACACGTCACTCAACCGTATCCTTATTTATTAACAACAACCAAAAAGCGGAACGGCTACAATATTTACAGTTGACCCGAAATTTGCGTTTCTTACCCATACCTTTGTTGCGAACGAAACAGAATACAGAACAGAGCCTGCAGGGACACCTGCCAACCATAGGGTCACAGTAACATATATTAATAACACGTTAATTTATTAACAAGCACTGTTTATCCAGGGATTAACTGAGAATAGTTTTAGTTGAACAACAAAGGGCCGAAAGGGTTCAAAGCGAATTTCTTGCCGACATATTTACCTAAGGTGGAGGTGATAGTAATTTTACGCGCGAGAGGTCCGAGCTTTGCTTGTGAGCAAACAATGTTATACGTACATGCCTAAAATTTTGCCCGTGCTGGATTATACGCAACAGCAGTTTCTGAATATCAAAATCAGAAGTTTGTTTGATGCCGTTGATGAATCGTGCGATGTAACTGTTGATGTGAACTCAGAGTTGAACAATCGGACGTTACTGACGAGGAATTCGGGCGTTTATGAAATGCTAACTTTGGCACGCTAGCGTGTTCGCGTTTCTCGTTTTCGATGCCATTGCTTTGTTGCGGAAACTGGTTTAGACGTAATACTATCATGTCATGCAGGATTGTCGGAAACTTGAGCTATTGTTGCAGTATTGCTGGATATGATGCCTAGCTTTGAAAAGTTTATGATAGTTTTACCATAACATCTCTTAAGGGATGTTTACACATGTCTATAGAGATGTTAAATGGTCAGTACACAATAAAGTCGTCAAGGAATAAGTGCAAAGGTATTTGTTACATAGCTTGGTAAAAGGTGATCAAACTTTTTGTTTTATTAAAAACTAGCGGTCCCATTGAAGCGAATTTTGTTTCTTCCTCAAATTTATTTTTCTTGATGGAATTTAAAATTTTGATCTTTTCATGCAAATTTAAAAAAAATCAATAGTTCCTTTTTGAGATATTTGAAAATAATCTCATATTCTTTTCATGCACCCAGCCCAAAGGTGTACCTACAGAATCTAGACGAACAACTTCAACCGCGCATAATAAAACAACAATCAAACACTCATTCCTACTTAACACAAAGATCACAAAAGCGAAGGTCCGAAACCGAAACGATACATCATTAATGAGGCACTGGCCACATCTATTGTTGCACTATTTAACAACTACCTACCCGTTGAGGATTTCGTACCAAATTAAACTCGACAATTGTATAGAAAATAACGTTGGAACTCTTTGTTGGGCGCACGGGCAAGGAAAGCAAATAAAACTATTGTTACAACGAATATTAATTAATGTGAATTGTAAATTAATCTGTAAGGTTTTGCTTTTTGAGGCGGGGTCGACTTGGTGTAGCGGACCGTTTTGTTTCTGAATGATTTTTTACGTCAATGCAACCTGCGCGCTTTACAAGTAACTGGAGGGAGCAGACTGTTATTTCAACGAATATCTCTATTCATTTAAGATTAAAATAAAGATTTGTAGGTCAAACGTTTAAAAAAAATGGATCAGCAGTATAGGTATACTCGAGTCCATTTAAGTTTTACTACATTGTCTACAAGAAGACCGATGCTATGTTGGCCTTTGTGTCAAATATACACATATTTATTGAATTTAGTCACTGACATATTTAATAACAATGGCTATTAAAACAAAATTATATTAATCGTTGGGTGGGAACGGGAGGTTTTAATCATGTTAAAGAACTAGCCCAGTTTTGAATCACTCGCAATTGCTATTTTTGTGATATTTCTCTTCCAGATTTCGAGCTGAGAGAAACAAATTAATTTTCGCTATTAGTTTTATGTATGGGAGCTCCCGCTTCAATACCATTTTTTTGTACGAGAATCGTAAAGAGGTTAACAGGATACATCTTCCTACCAAATTTTTAACAGTGTGATGCTTATGGTTACATAATAAAGTGTCTGTGACATACGGACGGACGGACAGACAGACACACTTGACAAAACTATAAGGGTGCCGTTTTTTGCCATTCGGGTACGGAACCCTAAAAATGGAGCAATAACTCAACTGTTTCAACAAAAGTACATTAATATCCTAAATAAATAAATGCCATTGCTTCTTGTACGGCGGTTATAGAAATTACTTTAAATTACGACAACTTCAAATTCAATTCAAAAACGTTATTTAAAAAACGCAAGCTTCCGTCGCGAAAAACAGAAAGAATCAGATTTCCGAGTGGGGAACCCTTCAGTTTCCTGTGAAGTGGCATGATAATTATCCCTTAATGATCGTTCGGAGGCTCCATCGGTATAAACGTATTAATTCCATGCATTGACTGCGTGTTCATATTTAAAAAAGATTTCTATAAGGCCTTCAACAAACCGAAAAATAGTCCCAGTACATAATATGCTTGCAAAGCTAGTTCATTTATAAGATTATGAAATCAATAGCATTGCAATTTAAAGTTTAAGTAAATATAGAGGTAGTTTGCTTCATACATTACAATTATTAGAAAAAGAGCAGCATTGCTCAAGGGTCATTACTGTGACCATTATTATAATAACCAAAAATTATAACACTGTAATATACTCTCCAAGAGGGAAAAACAGGGGTCCTATTGGTATTATTAGACTGTCTAAAACGAATCCTCACAGTCTGTACACAGCCTACGGAAGTGCGCTTTCGAGTCGATTGTTTCACGAGATTTTAATAACGGTGCAACGCAAAGACCAAGTCGTGAGCCCATTGTTGACTTCAAGATGGTGGGCACTTGTAGACGTCACTGCTTTCCCCGCCCCTTCGTGTTACATTTTGATTTTATTAAGTTTCGAAACTCTAGTGCAGTCTGTCTAGAAATAGGTATAGTTTTTTATTTGGTTTTGTTGACACTGCTATCGGAGAAGTCGGATTGAAAACGCACATAAACGAGTTTTTAAGATTAGACTTTGAATCGATTAAATCGGAGGAAAGGTAAGCATTTAGTAAACGATCATTAAATTACACGACAAGGTTAATTAAAACGCTGCCTCATTTTGCCACCTAAAACCCGGTATCTATCCTCCATAAACGTGTGAAGTAAATCTTCATGTAAATGACGTCTTAAGAGGTCTCAAGTATTATCTATCATCTTGCAATTCTCTAACTATCCAACTATCAAATTATTGCCCATTAATAGGAGGTCCCGGCATCCGCAAGACTATTAGACTCTTTGTCCTCGCATCTTCAGAGGAGTTTAGTGGCGATAAATTACATCATTACCTGTTCAAGGGGCGACGTGTGCCGTCTTCGCGAACAATAAGCAAATGTGGGACGCTATTAAATCTATTATAAACACGCCATGACATCGGTCGCAGTTTATTACGGGAGCAACGCGTTTTGGAATATATTAGAACGGGTGATGAGATTGATGTTGCTCATATACTGTTCGTATCACCTGAGCTATCAAGAAAGGATAAGCATCTAATAAATATGATTAAAACGAATAAAATAATTCGTTAAAAACTAAACTTTGGGTGGTTTCGAAAGGCGTCACGGGCTTTTCACTGCAATTTTCAACAATGACAAGCCTTAAGGCCCTTACGCAATCAACAGTGCCGGCACAGAGCCGACACGTGTCGATCAGTATCGTATCCATAATCAATTTTCACTGACTAGCATAGGATTCAACGGTAAGAATACTGACCCTTTTTTGAATGGGCTTTGGAAATTAGGAGTCGGTTTGATGTAGCAATTGAGCCAGAGCATATGAGCAGATCAATATCTATCACTGAACAGTGACAACTAAAGAAACACCAATAAAAAGCATTGACAACCGTTCTCACCGAGGTTCAACAAACAACGCCTCTTGACCCACCTGTCTATCCAAACACACGTTGTCTCCGATACCGCTCATCGTCGACAGGCGTCGGCTAATGAAGGCGCCGTCATTACTGCAGCGGACTCGTTACTGAACGCTCGAGAGGCCATTGTGCCCCGTTGTCCGGGATCTGGGTAATTGCCTGCGAGTCGAGGGCCTAGATGCAGCAACCTTTTGGAATTCGGAAGTGGACTGGATAGTGCTTTATGTGTTCTTTGGACTGACAAGTTGCAGTTTGTATCTTATGTTTAAAAGATAATTGTGTGAAGTCGCTAAGCATTCTGGTTTCAATGCGTCGCCGCTCTGACGTCCCGGGTTTGATTCCCGGTCGGGTCAATATAGAAATTAAAATTGTCGATATTGTCTCGGGGCTGGGTGTTGTGGTAACACCGTTGTGTATGATTTCCATAACACAAGTGCATAAGCTACTTACTATGGGATCAAAGCAATGTATGTGATTGGTGTCCAATATTAAAAAATGGTTAACCGAGAAGTAAGAGAAACCGCAATATATTTGTACATGAACTTTGAAGACGCCGAGTAAATTAAAATCACATTGCACGCACAACAACACGTCAAGGTAAACACTGCGGTATCTTATGCAGTTATAATAAGGGCTAGTTTGCAACAAAAGTGGGTAGCCTGATGGGCTGGCGACTGTACATTTACGATACATTAAACAAATTAGAATTGATTGTAACGGGATTGCTACCATGTACCTTATTATTTTTGAGTTTCCGATATTTCGGCACTATTGCAAGTGCCATGGTCACGGCGTAACTGAAGTTGTTGCGGGTAAGCTGTTATTGGCAGACATATCGGTCTACCCTCCTTCGAAGTCTTTTATTGCGATCACTTGCAGTACCATTGTTCACAAACTCACTATTTTCTCGCACCTGTTCTCGACACACAACACTCACAGTATCCGCACGCGAAACAACATTTTGCCGAAATATATGGTTTTTGCATTTACGAATCACTGGATTCCAGACATTGGACAATTTAAACCCATCCTCACGATTGAAATTTTTGTACTTTGTGATTTCGATCGCTTCCTTAACCAATCTTGGTATGTAATGGCGTTCTGTCGAAATTATCTTAGGGTTATGGAACTCGATCCAGTGATTTGGACCCGATTCTAACAAATGTTCCGCAATTGCTGACTTCTGTTTGTCATTGTTTTTGACCGCTTTAATATGTTCCTTTATTCGGCATGTAATAGTGCGTTTAGTTTGGCCTATGTACGAAATATCGGAAACTCAAAAATAATAAGGTACATGGTAGCAATCCCGTTACAATCAATTCTAATGTTAATGACCATGTAAGTTTAAATCAATACATTAAACAAATGTTCTAAAAAAGAGTATTCTAACTATTATTTTCAATAACTTCCGAATTATACATTGGATAAACTTAATGAAATCTTTGTGAGAACCGAAAATCATAAATATTTTTTCACTGATCTCTTTGCCCATAATGAACTAACGCGGCCCCATCAAAACGGAAGACAAATGTCCGCCAATCTGTCATCCTGAAATAATGAGCCAACAAAAACCAGGGTCGTCGTGTACACCAATTATTCCTTATCGAAAATTCACAAAGGTGACAACCTCACAAAGGCCATTGGTTGTATAGAGTATACTGCACAATCCATCAAGGCGCGATTGTCCCCCTGATCATTATTTAAAATATAGATGAGTGTTTTCTTTCCAATAATCGAGACTTCGGGGTTGAACACAATAGGTTCTTTGAAAGAGCGGTAGCCGAGGGCCAAGTCGCGCTATTTGTATTAGTAAATTGAGGCACAGTGTCCACTTTATTGAGGTCTCCTGGATTGCATTCCTCATCTCCCCTCTGAACTGTTTTGGGGTTCGTTGTGAGGAATTCAAACTATGTTTGCGTTCTGATAACGCTGGTTATACGGATGTTTAAGTGTGTGTGTCTGTCATACAGACGTTAATCGCGAGGCTTAAGATCGAACGATTTTAACGTTACATAAGAATGAATTGCAATTCTATGTGTTGTACTTACTGTCTTTACATTCAAGAATTACTTTTTTACTGTTATACTTTTTTCTTCAACAAATAAGTTTGATTGAAAATTTACACTGAACTTAAAGTAACTTGTCGCTTGGGCTTACCATCCCCTACTTGCGACGGTCGCCACTTAATAATGATATTATTTCTTCCTAGTCTCAAAACTTTTTGACATCGCAAACATGTCAAGAATGAGTAATCTATTGAATTCAAGAAATATAACCCTTCTATCTATGAAGCTAATTACGGTAATTTCATTGCGACTTTGGAAAAGCAGAGCTCAATACACAAACAGCGTGAAACATTGAAATAATCATATAACAGAACCCGAGCAGCAGAACAATGTTCACCCGCATCCATTCCAAAAGTAGTAGGGAGGAATGAGGGGGATCAATTAAGCTGTTCTTTGTGAACGAACGTTCTATCGGCGCGCAATGAAAAGAGTTGTGATTTTCTTTGATACGAGACGCGGTTTGCCAACTGAGAAATCAAAGGGCTCCATCGCAATGCATGACGGGTTTTATTAAGATTTAATGCCAGCAACGACACTCGGAGGCGGGAAAAGAACGAGTCTCAAGTATTCTGTCGCGATGTACGTTTTACATGACGCCATTTTGGATTTGCAAGTGCAACGCGGCGAACTGTGAGCGATTCTAGCGCACTTGATGAAAAAGTGCACGGTTAAAATAAATTGTAATTTGAACGCCAGCTGTGTTTGATGAAAGGAAATGTTTCTGTTTATTTTCACTCTTACTTAATAAAATGGGTTGTGGAAGCTTAAGACGTCAAGTTTGTTAAGAAAATATATTTAATACCCATAAACAATGCAATGAAAACGCAATCTATCAGTACTGTACCTCTAATAACCTATGTGAGAGACAGTTTTTTTAAACAAAGGAATCAACTGATTTATCCGTTTTAAGATCCGGTCAAAAGATGTTAAAAGTATGACAAATTGAAAGCCCAGATATTCTGCAATTCGCTGAAAACTATAGAAGAAGTTGTCAACATTCGATCAACCGTGCTTCGGCTTAACATGACCAGTTAATGAGCAGCCGTGGGCGAATACTACACACACTAACCACCCAGCTATACACGTCTAACATACTTCGACCTACCACCAGAGAGACCGTGTAATACCACGACAGGTCAGCATATAATGGGAACGTTCAGCTTGACTTGGTAATGGTTTTAAGATACCTTCAACTAGTATGTAGCCGCTATCCGTTTACCTCAGGGGGTGGTGGGCGTCCATCTTAGACGTCTTAAACTGTGGAAAGGAGGTTGTGGCATGCGATATGCAATTTCGACTCGTGCATAACTGAAATAGATACTAAGTAGCGGTGAGGAATTAGGTTGCATTTGCACTCTTGGATAATTTAATAGAATCTTGAAAACTGCAAACATGTACTCAAGGTTTTTACCGGTTCGACCAGAATATCAATTTTGCATCGATACAAATGAGAATATCGTCAACATAATTAAGAAAATATGCTACCATAACGAAGCCTAAAAAAATACGACGTGTAAAGGCTTGGCTGTTTTTAACACATTTTCAGTAAAGGTTTCTTTCGATCCTATTTAGGAATAATGTTTTTCTTTCTAAACCGCTCTTTTTTTCAGTTGCTCAAAGTAATGGCTCCATCCGAATAAAAAAATAGTTTCTGTATTGAAATATACAGTACCTAACTACGAGTATGAGCCACATCACAAAGAAAAAGTATTACACCTTTTAGCAAAAATAAGTGTATATACATATACCTAATGCTGTTTAAATACATTTCTTTAAGCTTCAATGTGTTTATGTACTTACCATCATAATCACATGAAAACGAAACGTTAGTTCAACAAACTTCCATCGGAGCTTTAATGGTACTCCTTCGCAAACCACGATTGATCCATCTATCCATCGGTCTATCAGACAATACTCAAGAGATACTAATAACTTATGACGTCAGCAGTATGCAGCTAATTCGGCGAGTTCGTTACGGAGGGACGAGATATATTGTCTCTGAGGGACTTGTTTATCTTGCGATGTTATTAAGACCATTGTGTGTAATATTCGTCGATGGGTTAAGTGAATAGTTTGATGGTAGACGGTTACATGTACGTGAATGCTATTAATATTGGTGGAGGTTCGCAGTTAAGACTTTATGTTGGTTGTTGTTTTGGAATGAGAATCGAAAGCGACTACATCTGGATGTCTGTTGATATCAGTGTTTATGGCTATAATATTGGGACATCAATCATTAGAATTTTCTAATTTTCGTTAAGAGTCAAAAACCAAAACATACGAACCCATTCTCGTCTAATAAAAAAGAACAATTTATTAATTTAAACTTACATGGTGACTAACATTAGAATTGATATTACGAGATTGCCACCGCAAGTGATTGCAAAGACTTCGAAGAAGGGGATTACCGATATGTCTGTATGTCTGCCAATAACAGCCTACCCGCAACAACTTTAGTTTCGCCTTAGCCGTGACCATTTGCAACAGTGCCGAAATATCGTGAAGTCGAAATTAAAAAGGAACATTGTGGCAACAATCAATTGAAATATTGCAATTCAGATGAAAAAAGGCAATAAAATGAATTGCAGTTTGACACCATCTCGTTCCTTAAGTTGTTTTATTAATTTACTTAAGAGAACAAGCTTTTAATTAAATCTCCACCTCCGTACCCAAAATCAAAGCCTTACATCGATTACGTAAGATCCTCACACACTCAAGGCATTATTAATTAAAAGGAAGCCCTCACCTGTCCCAAAGCGCTCAATCGGGTACCCCAAATAAGGGCAAATTTGCCTTAGGCCAAATCCTTTTGGGGCACTAATCCGGCCACGAAGGACCAACTATCGATACAAGAGAATAGACGCAATGTGCGGAAGAAGTTTTGATAGCGTTGTTATTAAGTTTTACATGAAACGTTGATGCAGCAGGGTTACTCCGCTAAGATTAGTTTTCCGATCACATGTAGTTAAAATGAGTGGTTTACCAAATGAAGCAACCGCAGTAAAACAGCATGAAATGCAAAATTGTGACGGAGAACACAGTACACGAAGTATGCCTGCTCAATGGAGATGGAGAGATATGTTCTTTTAAGGTAAGTAGGAAAAATGAAGTGATGTCAATAGTTTTTCCACTATATAGAATAGAGCATATTCTTAGTTTCGTTGTGTTGAAACTTTCAGTTTTAATTTAATTTTATTTGGAAAACACATATTTAACTTATGTTACTAACTAAAATTCAACATCATCATCAAATCATCGTGACTTGATTTGGCTTCAAGCAATGGGCTTTCTGAATATATTTCCAGTACGGGTCATGTTGCGGCTACCGTGTATAATTTTAATTAAGGACTCTAACTAAGACGATAGTAACAAGACAAGGCGAGGTTATTAATAGTAAAGTTATGCACAGTTTTTCAACGGACGAGGGAACGGTGTTTAGATAATAGTTATTGTAACATTTTGATCTGCTTACAGCGTGGAGAAAAATAACAGCTTTTCTAGAAATAATAGCAGCGTTATTTTTTGAAGGTTTGTGTGTCAGAATACCCAGTTCCTTCCTACTATCTTCATAAAAAATATTTTTCGAAAGTCAATCAACTTACGATAATTACGATACAAATTCATCATAGCCTGTCATCAATCATCAGATGGACTGATAGAAGGTACTCACCTATTTAGCTAAATAGTATTAAGAGAACCAGTTAATTTAGTATATAATGGATATAGTGTACCTACTTCATAGTTTGAATTCCAGGTGTTGCTTGCTAACATTCTCCCAAACACGTAATTACCACCCAAACGGATGGCGATACCTTAAATCCAATCACCGAACTCGCAAGACGCATCACCGGCAAGTTTGGCCAATCTACATGCCGCGATAAATACAGAAACAATCGTACCAAATGGACAGGCGGCAAATTAAACCCAGAGGCGCTGCGTTTCGATCCACATACATTAGGTACATCGATCTAACACGTCCAAACAAAGGCATGAAATGCCCGAGAACACGCGATCGTCTTAAGAAACCCCCCGAAATGGGGGTGGAGTGAATTTGGACTGAGAGCTGTGGAATTAAAGTTTCGTTTCGATTGGAATCTTTCGGGAGACCGTTGATAAAGGCGGACTGTCACACAGGTCAGTAAGGTAATTACTAAGAAACAAGTGAGATAGTTTTTAAAGTACACTTAATAACTATTGTTTTTAACCTCCGACGCATAAAGTAGCGGGTGTTATAAATTTAGCGTGTTCGTGTATCTGTCTGTGGTATCCTAGCACCCAAACGGATGAACCGATTTTCGTGTAGTTTTTTCGTTTCATAGATAATTTTATTCCGAGTGTTAGTAGCCAAGTCTCATAATAGTCTGTTCAGCCGTTTTAAAATCATCAGTTTTTTTTTAGTTTCTAGTTGTCCGATCGATTCTAAATTTGGTGCGGTTTTACTACAATACCATTGAATTGGAATAACGTGGTAAGTTAACCATGACTTTAAATATGACGTGTGGTCGGTTTATAATTTTTCGATTATTAAAGTTTTGGCAATATATCAATTAGAGATAAAATTCCAAAATTACAGCCTATACTTTTTTAAGACATTTAACGAGAAACAAAGTTTTCGTAAGTTATCAAACTTATACGAAATAGAGCATGTTCGGATTAATGAAATAATATATTTTGAAAAAGCATGATATTTTGCATCTTTCTTTTGCCTTATTAATAAACAGACCAGTGAACACTGGAAGTAATACGTCTAAATCGTTCAAATGCCCATGAGCATGTATGAAGGGGAGGATTCACGACACTACAATAGCGCTTAAGTTCGTTCTGATTCCCGGCTGCATTGAAAATTATATATTGTAGTTATATAATTAAAAAAAAAATACTCGAAAATTGCGACGCTTTTTAGGCGCCATAATAACCATCATGAACTCTTCTCTGGTTATGAAGGGAAGGACCTACGAAACTTCAGAGGCGCTGTAATTCATGCTAGGACCGGATAGAAAAACCAATAATAATGCTCTCGAGAAATTGCTAAACCTCTTCACATCAAATAGGGTAATATTTTGGACTTCAGTCGCTAAACAGTTCACTAACTATGCAACGGTGTAACACACGGCCCTCCTTAATGCCGTACAAGCAAAAACAAAACAATCCGATGCTCACCTCCTCGTCCGGTTCCGTATAGTAAATTTACATTCCCCACCATCCATCCCCGAAGTCCATCCGGGTTGGTAATAAAACGATCTTAAGGCTCCGAGGAAAACGTCTTAAAGAGCTACGTTTTGGGGTGTGAGCTGATGGCGATTTAGCGGACGGCCAAGTTGCGAAGTAATTTATAGATACAAATTGGAAAAAGAAACGATTGAAATGAATAATTCGGAAAAAGAGTCAGCAAAGCTCGTAATAACTTATAGGACTACGAGCAAAAAGAAATATTTTGTGAGACGCACGTGGGGAAAGTTCCCTTTTAAACAGTTTCGATAAATAAATACTTACTTGTTTCAGAAATTTACGCGAATACTCATGAAATAAAACACTATTTTACATATAATTTTCGCGAATTTTTATTACATTTTATCCCGACGTTTCCAACACTTTACAGCGTTCGTGGTCCCGGGTAGAGTGGTAAATAAATACTTGCTGCAGATATAAGAACAACTTTCAACCTGGTCTATTATATCATACATTTTGATATAAACGCTTCCCTGATTCGTAGCAAAGAAGTAACAGATTCTACAATTAATTTGTTGGCATAGCACATGGGCCACGGTCTGTCAGGTCCATGGCGATACGATTACCAAATGGTAGATTGTAACAAAAATGAGCGTTCGTCCCCCCCACACAATTTAATGGATATTTATTTATACATAGTGACTTTGAAAACATTGGCAATATTTTAAACCAAGAACCTACTCATGATTTAAAGTCCCTGCCGATACAATAGATTAATCATGCTACATTTACTCGTATAGGTACAAATTCGAATCCAATCGCAAGGCGATACCCGAGTATTGCCAAGTATTAAAATTATATTTTTGTTTTGCTTTTGAATGTTTTTAACACTCACAGTGTCATATTTTTATATTCATAAAGATGAAATAAGAAACCAAAAATTTGCGCACGGGCGGGACTTGAACCAGCAACCTTTTGGCAAACCGGGCCAAACGCTCTTACCAATTGAACTACCGTGCTGTCAGTTCGACCCGGCGAAATTTGTGGTTTCTTATGAAAACGTCAATTGCGTGACGCTTAGCGCCATCAAGCCGTCTGTTTATGAAACAGATGGCCCAAGCAGTTATTCTTTACAGAATAAATTGAACTTGGAAATTGATGTCGCTTCGCTATCGAATGCTTTAGAATGTTTTTAACACTCACAGTGTCATATTTTTATATTCATAAAGATGAAATAAGACACCAAAAATTTGCGCACGGGCGGGATTTTTGGTTTCTTATTTCATCTTTATGAATATATTTTTGTTTTTATAGTGTTTTGTTACTAAACAAACTTCATAATACAAATTGCACTTGAAAAAGCAACTGAGTCAGACGAGGAGTCGAACCCCGTGTCTTACGCTTTCCGGCTGTATGCCTGTGCTATCACGCAGCCCACGCGTTAACAGGAAAGCACTTGCAAAACTCAACATGCTTGCCAATGTGTCGGTGGCCGTGCGGCATAGGCATACGCCCGGAAAGCTTAAGACACGGGGTTCGATTCCTCGTCTGACACAGTTGCTTTTTTCAAGTGCAATTTATATGTATTAATTCAATAACAATATTATTCACGAGCTTGTTTTCATCGTGAGTTTCCCAAACTTGGACCACCCCCCAAACGGCCGGCAAGGTTTCGCTTGAGACACCCGCCGAAGGGTACCAATCTTCGGCTACGTGTTTACAGGGCGATGCTATCTGGTAATTGTGACAATATTTGCTTTACATTTATGTGCGGAGGTGGTCCAGGTTAATTGGCATACACACAGATTACCGTTTAAGCGAGCCGCTGTGGATTCGCTAGTTTTGATAAATTTGATTCTGGAATCACGGAGTTTGTTTTAGGGTAATGTGTAGACAAATACGTTTTTTTTTTTGATTAGTGTTAAGTAAACTGAAGTTGTTAGGCTTTATTTTAAGCTTAAAACGTGAAAAAATTAGAAAACATATACGTTCATTCATTTCAAAGGAGCAAGTGATTTTGGACTTGACTTAAAATGCATAGATACGGGTGTTAATTTGACGGAATTCATCAACTTTTGCAGTTACTCCTATTCTAAATATTACTTCGCAACAATTGTCGACTTTATGTATCACTAACAATTGTCCAAAGTTCACAATCCCCGTCCCCAACAAAACTAAAACGGGTTCCAATCGTCCGCCCAGACAATTAACCCTAACGGTCAAACCTCCAGGATCAGCCTGTAAGTGGCACATTCGTACAAATTTAGGGGCGTCTTGGTGCGCAAGGTGAAAAGTACACCTAAGTTCAGATTAACAATCGTCCAGGGCCGGGACTGGGATACGATAAATCCGTCCGGATGGATCCGGGAGGGCCAACCGCTGGTGACTTACTGTCGCATTAAATGGGCGAAAATTCTGGAAAGAAACTACAGCAAGTTGCAATAAAAGGCGGTTGACGAAAATGCTTACCGAGATAACAGAGGTCAGGCTTGCTTGCTCGTCTGATAGGTGTCAAACTTAAAATTAAAAAAAATGTGTGATGGGACTGTCGCATTAACCGGGCGAAAATTCTGGAAAGAAACTACAGCATCGAAGTTGCAATAAAAGGGGGTTGACGAAAATGCTTACCGAGATAACAGAGGCTTGCTTGATCGTCTGATAGGTGTCAAACTCTATATTAAAAAACATGTGCGATGGGCTAATGGCTTATAGTAACAGTTAAGTAAGATCATACTATTTAACCTAAGAGTAATAGTTTTCATAAGATTTACAAAAACCTGAAAATGTGAGGATGAATTGCCGAAGTTGCAGAATACAGTGTTTTAACATATTCTCTTTCAATATTTGGACATGAAATACTTATTTGCACATTAAACAGTATCAAATCGTAGATCGAGTCAATTTCGAAGATCTTCAAACATAATATAACTTTATCCAAAGATCCATGAAGTCCGATGAAAGTTTAAGATCCTGCATTAGCCAGATAAGACGGTAGCCATAATAATTAAGACGCGGGCCCACGCATCACCTTCAGTACCCTTTGCGCTGGCCCCTTACGTCCGGGATATAGCGGTCACTATAAATCGACCAATGAGAAGTAGTGATTTAATCGGAAACCTCAGGGTCCCAGAGGAAACCCATTAAATCGTATGGTCAAAGGATAATTAATTCCGTGGTAACTTTCAGTGAGATTAATGGGGGTCAAGTAAATCGAGAGCTCTTTCCAATGGCGCCGTGTGCATTGTTCCAAGATTGATGAGAATTGGCCACTGGATTAAGACGTTTTATGATCCTTGAAAGCTGGTTGGGTTAAAGTGGGGTTAGATATTGTTTCTTTCACTTTGTTGGAGCCTCAAAATAATAATAAAAAATATGCTAGACAACACACCAATTGTCTGGTTTTGTGGTACCAAAGAAATTTGGTTTTGGCTTTGGTCGCTGTGGAAATCCGTGGGAGAGGCCTATGTTCAGCAGCGGACGTCCTTCGGCTGATGATAATGATGAGATGTCATAGCAAGATGTTTTTTTTAGTTCAATCATGTATATTTCAACTTAAGGTACAGTGGATGTTTTTAACACTCAGTGTCATATTTTATAATCATAAAGATGAAATAAGAAATAAAAATAATGTCAGACGCCGTCGGACAGACGGCACGGTAGCTCAATTGGAAAAGCGTTTGGCCCGGTTAGCCAGAAAGTTGCTGGTTCGAGTCCCGCCCTTGCGCAATTTTTGGTTTCTTATTGAAACGAAGTACAACTTACAAGTTAAATAATAATCGGTTATGTAGTTTATAAGATATGGATAATAATAATATAAGTAAATAACACAAATCATGACATAAAAAACTGATTAAATAGCTTAAAATAACACATTTGTCATCTATTAAACAGAAAATAATTCTTTTGGAGTTGGTGCATGATATCAAGCTAACATACACAATCTGTATATGCACATCATGCACGGACTCCAAAAGAATTTGTTTCTTTTTTGTCTCATTACTTATGAACATATGAGAAAACTTGAGTATGAGGATTTAGTTGAGATTAAAAACACATATGAAATTTCGTTAGTGTAAGTATGTTTGTCTCACATTTCTCAGAAACGAAAACTGATATCAATATGTTTTTGTCAGGTATATTCTTACTTAGGGAATAGTACAATAATTCATCAAACTCAGTTCAGTAGTTTTATCCAAATGAATTTGTTTCTCCTAGGTCTAAGACACATGTCTTTTAATTTTTTAAATTATTTATTTCTTGATTTTAGGATTTTAGCCATAAATTTTGAAAAATCTTTTATTTTTATTTATTTTATTAGGTCTACCAACAGTTTCATGCATTGATACAAGTCGTAATCTACAAATATATTATTTCTAAAAATAACTAAATACAGAAACTAGTTACTGGTAAACACCACATGCAATATCTAACATATTAACAGACATAATAATATGATTATATATGTATATGTGAATTTTAATTTACTTATTCTAAATTTTTAAGCACTGTTCTTGTAATTTTTTGAATCGTATCATTGAACATATCAATATGCCCGCTGTGCTGATTCACTATTCTGCAAAGCCGGGGTTTGCAGAGTTAGCACCTAAAACAGTACGGCGAAGTGGAGGGCATAGAGGTGCAATGGGATGACGCGGGTTGCGTCGAGGTACTCTTAAGCAGATTTGGTTCAAAAGTTCAGAGCAATCTATTTTACTATTAACTACTTTATGCATAAATTTAATGTTTAATAATTCAAATCGTTTACTTAACGGTAACATTGAAAAGTGGTGTAGTCTCTCAAGATATGATCGTTTTTTTTAGATAACCCGATGGAGTAATCCAGGTGCCAAGTAAACCTTTTCTGAAAGCCGTAACATATGTACCGCGTAATGCGGACGCCATACTATGCTGCCATATTCCACTATAGTATGCACTAAACAATTGTATAAAAGTATTTTTGTTTTAGGTTTTTTGAATAATTTCGTATTTCTAATTATAAAGCCCAGCATTTTATATGCTTTTTTTACAATGCTATCTATATGTGAAACAAATGTTATTTTTTTATCAAATATGACGCCTAGGTCTCTAATTGTGTCTATTTCTTTTAAGTTGATGCCACTTATTGAGTATTGCGTTTGTAATGGGTTAATTTTACGTGTAAAAACGACCTGCGAACATTTATTGGCATTTAGTTGCACACCATTATTACAACACCATTCAGTCAGTTTGTCTACATCTTGTTGCAAAAGATTAGCATCTTCCCTTGATTTTACCAACCGCACTATTTTTAAATCATCCGCGTACAAAATGGGAGAAGAGTTTTTAAGGCATTGTGGTAAGTCATTAATAAATATGTTAAATAAAATTGGTCCTAAATGTGAGCCTTGTGGCACGCCAGATGTAATGTGAAACAGATCCAATGAAAACCCATTAGCAACAACATAGAAATAACGATCTGTGAGGTATGTTCTAAACCATTCTAAAATAGAACCCGAGAGACCGAATGACTGTAGTTTTTCTAATAAAATACAATGTACGAGGGTCAAACTGAAAGTTCTTAGAAAAACAAAAACTGATTACATTAGCCAGTTATAAGTTTTATTATATCTTTTCAAAATATTGTCCATTGACGTCAATACACCGCTGCATGCGATGGAACCACTGGGAAAAGCGCTTTGCCCACTCGTCCATAAGGGTCTCTTCAATGGCATCGCGATACGCAGCCACCGCTTCTTCAGCATTCATAAACCGCTTTCCTTTAAGTTTTTCTTTAATTTTTGGAAATAAATAAAAATCACAAGGCGCGAGGTCGGGGCTATACGGCGGGTGACCCAGTAATTCAACGTTTGATGTCGCCAAATAGTCGATCGTTCGCTTGGCGGTGTGCGACGAGGCGTTGTCGTGGTGAAGGAGGATCCTACTGCGAGGTCGTTTCTCTCGAACTTTTTCCAAGACAGGTGGCAAACAATTGGTAGTGTACCATTCTGCAGAAACTGTTTTTTGATCCTCTAACACAATTGTTGCGAAATGACCTATCCTTCCAAAGAACGAGGCCACCATTTTTTTTCCCGCACTTCGATCTCTCTTCACTTTAGTTGGCAACTCCTCGAAAGGAAACACCCACTGAGCAGATTGTCTTTTGGTTTCAGGATCATAACAGTAAATCCAGCTTTCGTCACCTGTTAGTATGTCGAACACAGCATTTGAGTCACCTCCGTTAAATCTTTCAATCATTTTACGGCACCAATCCACACGATGGAGTTTTTGAGCCTTAGTCAAATTATGAGGTATCCACCGGGCGCAAAGCTTCCTGACCGCTAAATGTTCGTGGAGGATTTTGTGCACTTGACTCATACCGATGCCTAAGCTTGTCCGAATCTGCTGATAGGTCACTCTTTTGTCAGTCTCTATCATACGCCGCACAACACAGATGTTATTTTCAGTCGTCGCCGTAGAAG
The DNA here is from genome assembly GCA_963924145.1 of Pyrausta purpuralis. Taxonomy (NCBI): domain Eukaryota; kingdom Metazoa; phylum Arthropoda; class Insecta; order Lepidoptera; family Crambidae; genus Pyrausta; species Pyrausta purpuralis. Next base: position 21,183,407 of record OZ001663.1, read on the forward strand.
GCCGTCCCTCACGTACATCATCAGTGAGATTAGTGCGACCACGTTTAAACTCATTAAACCAGTTGTAAACAGTCGCACGAGATGGGGCTTCATCGTGAAAGGCCAATCGTAGTCTATCATAACTTTCTTGTTGACTTAAATGACATCGAATGTCATAAAAAATCATTGCACGAAAATTTTCTCGTGTTAAATTCATGTTGACGTGACACAGACAATTTTCAATTTGCCGCCAAATCGTAAAACAAATGACAAATGAATGAAATATATACTCAGTAATATTGGCAAAGAGTTCTATTTTCAAATTTTAGAATATTTTTTTTATTATATTGTTTATAAGTGGCCAGTTCTAAGAACTTTCAGTTTGACCCTCGTATAACATATAACACATAACTAGTAGGGTGTTTCAATATGTTGCACATCACCCTGAATGTGGTCCATGCGTTTAGGTTTTTATTATTTCCTATTTGTCACATTATATTTTCCTGGATACACTGTCTTTTTAATAAACAAGTTATCTAACTAAAAAATATTGTTTTAAATTGGACCAGAAGTTACCAAGATTACATCAACCAAGCTTTTATAAAAATCTCATGTAAGTAAGTAACAACAAGTAAGTAATAAGTCATAATATTAACATCAATAATGATATAATATAAGTCTTCATGAAGTGCAAATAATAAAATATAATAATAAAGCCCTTTATGTTCTGTGATTTATCACTGTTGATTGCTGCTTTAGTTTTAAATAATGTCCCGTATCACGGTGTGCCTTTCGGCAAAGGCCTCCTCCAACTCTTTCCACTGCTGTCTGTCTGCTGCCACTCTTGTCCAGAGAGGCCCCAAAGTCGTTTTAAGGTCATCCTCCCATCTTACTGGTTTAGGACCTCTAGTCCTAACGCCATCTCTTGGGTACCACAATGACACTTTTTTGCTCCATTTTTCCTTTTTGCAGCGAAGCATATGTCCGGTCCATCTCCACTTGAGCTGATCAATACGTGACAGTATGTCCGTTAATTTTGTTTTGTGCCTTATGTCTATACTTCTGACTTTGTCTAATAGCTTCAAATAATAAAATATGGGATTCTATAGTTTGTTTTATTAACAGAAAATTAAAATAATGATTAAAAAAAGTATTTTTTTGTTCAAAAATACATTTTATATCTATACTGTGTGCAGTTCTTTCATGATCAAAATATTATGAGGATGTCACAGTAGGCAACAAAAACTCTAAAAAATTATAAATTCAGTTATAAATTATAGTGCTTTCTTTTAGTTTTTTTTTAATTTGTTTTCTATCAATAAAATTAGGTGTAGAATTCCAAATTTTAATATGTGCACCTTATGAAGACACTGTGTATTTTCCAATGCCAAAAGGTACTTTCTATGGTGCCCATGGTAGCTTAGACCTTGTTTATTTGTTAGGGATATTGAGTCCATCTCCTTTAGCAGTAAGTATGACTTAGTCAGTCCAGTAATATTCTTAAGATAATTATACTCTAATATTGCTTGAAGCACTTAAGATTAACATTGATTATTCAATTTTAAACTCCACTAGCGGTCCCACATGAATACATCTCTTTTGAGTGGGCTCTATCCCCTCTTGTTGCACTGTGATGTTTGCCGAAAGCCTTCCTTGGCAAATGAGCTATCCAAAGCAAAATTTTTTTTTTAATTGGTCCAGTAGTTTTGAGATAAGCGCATTCAAACAAACAAACTTATTAGCTTTATTATATTATAGTATATAATATACTCATAAAAAAATTACAAAATCCTAATTATTGAGAAAGACAGCAACATTAATTCAACTTATATTATAGGTTTTATGTTTTTTTTTATCTTGCATGAGTAAGTTTTTTATTGTTTGTGATTAATTAATGATCTGTGACTTACTTTTTATTAGGATTATTAAATTACATATTGTGCATAATTATTGGTGTTTATATTTCTTGTTTTTGTTTTACCTAGGTTATGTAGTAGGTACATAGTTTATGACTAATAACAGGAAGTTATTTAAAAGCTTAATATTTTTTGGTAATTGGTTGTCTTGATTTAACAAGAGGAATTCAAAATTTCGATTTCAACATGTCAACATAACCTCAAAATCTTCAAATGTAATTACGTGACGAGTAAAGTCTTAAAACTGATATAGATATATTAGAAAACTTGTGATCATTTACCTGAAATGGTGTTTCATCTCCATGCTCCTCCAAATACTTCATATTCAAACACAAAACACAATTTTCAACCGGACTCCAAACGTACAAAACATCGTCTTTCAATTCGATCAAATTACGCAATTTACCACCGGGATTTTCACTCAAACCGTCTTTTAAGGCCTTGAATATTTTATGATTGGCTAATTTCGTTTCGTATAAGCGGGAATCCATCGTTGAATTCAGATTAAATGTATTGTTTTGGCTATCAACAATTTCACAACTTTACGACATTGACAGTTGTCTGTCTACTGGCAGTTTTAACGCACCAAGCAAAATGAAAGGTGGTTAAAATTGGAACTAATAGTGCGAGGGCGTTATCCTCATAAATATAAGGCTCTTTCTCCATAACGGTCAGCGATAACAGCGCCTCGGGACGAGTTTGACAATGGCGTTTCGTTTCTGCATTCCAGTGAAGCGTTTTGTTTATTTAACTACATCAATCGAAATTGATAAACACGCTACCTACCAAATTGTGCGATAGCTTAGATATGAAAAATATAAAACAGAAGTTAAAATTGTACCTACTAGGAAACTTATAATAAAATTCGTTGGCATATGTGCGTTTTTCCGATTCCTCCTTTTCGTTGTTTAAATGGTGTAATGCTATTGTATGTTATTATTTCTTACCTACTTCTTTCAGTATTTAATTGAAACGCGTCGACTCAGGTCGCGTCAAAACAAACCTCATTGGTTTCAGTATGCGACTTTATATTTATGTAATGTCTTTTTGATTAGATAAATAAAAAAATATATGATAGGTTACTGACGGTAAAAAGGAGGTTTCCTTTTTACCGTCAGTCAAAAAACAGAATAAAACCAGTTTTTTTTAAATAACTAGATGTAAAGGTGGCTCCACACCCACCCGATGGTTTTGCGGAAACTCGGAGGCATACATCAAGACAAGACCACGCCGGCCGGTGTGGAGCCACCTCACCTTTATACAGCTTCGTCTGTCAAATCATAATACGAGTATGTATGAATGATCTTTGACACGCTCTATATGTAACAGCACGTAGCTAAATTTAGCTCTTTTTTAAAGTCATTTAAAAATGCACACTGTAAAGATTTGCTATCTTCTGTATAGGTATCCAAAAAATCGCTCAGCTTTCGACGAGCGTAGGATTGGATTCCCTGCTGACAGTTGTATTTAAACATAAAGTAAAATTATAACACTGTATGATTTTTATGGCATTAAATTAAGAAATAATATTGTGCTTGTGATTTATCTGAAACCTTTTGCTTCTTGTGTCCTAACTTATTATATTTAATTATATCAAATCAAATCAAAAAATATTTATTCAATTTAGGACACAATATGCCACTTATGAACGTCAAATGTACAGTGAAAAATAAAATAAAAATAATTGTGCCCTGAAGGGGCCGAATCATGTCTCCTTATCTTTTGGGCCCTACCAGCGCTTCGAGACAGAACACAGACAATTAGGCAAGTGCTGAGAAGAAACGCCGGAACAAACTCAGTCACCACTAGCTGCCGTAAAATCAAAATCATCAAAGGTAAGTACATCAGTCGGTGCACGCTGGACAGACCACACATTCGTGTCGTTCAGATAGTCTTGAACCTTATAATAGCCTTTAGACATAAGCGTGTTTTTAACGTGTTTCTTAAATTTATCAACCGGCAATTCGACAAGATTGTGTGGTATATTATTAAAGAATTTTATACAATTTCCCATGAACGAATTACTAGTTTTAACTAATCTGAAGTTAGGAACGACAAGCTTGTGTTTATTTCTTGTGTTATATGAGTGAATGTCGCTCTTCTTCATGAAATAATCTAAATTTTTACGGACGTACATTATATTGTCAAAAATGTATTGAGAAGCCACAGTTAATATGTTGATTTTCTTAAAGACCTCTCTCAGGGAGTCGCGAGGACTAAGTTTATAAATAGCACGAATGGCTCTTTTCTGCAAAATAAATATGGTATCAATGTCTGCAGCAGAACCCCACAAGAGAAGACCGTAAGACATAATACTGTGGAAGTAACTAAAATACACAAGCCTCGCCGTTTCAACATCAGTCAGATACCTTATTTTTCTAACTGCAAAGGCAGCCGAGCTTAGCCTCCTAGCTAGGGCTTCAATATGAGGTCCCCACTGTAATTTTGAGTCAAGTGTAATGCCCAGAAATACAGTGGAGTCTATTAAAACTAGATTATTACCATTTAGTACAATATTTGGTGTAAGTTGTTTTACAATAGGCAAAGTGAATTTTACACATTTAGTTTTACTAGCATTCAGCAACAAGTTATTGGTGGTGAACCAATTCAATACTTTGGAGAGAGTATTGCTTACTTCGTCAAAATTTTCTTCATGTCTTTTCATTTTAAAAATCAAAGAAGTATCATCAGCAAACAGAACTATCTCACAAAGATTTGTGGAATAAAATGGCAGGTCGTTTACATATATCAGGAAAAGCAAAGGCCCCAATATTGAGCCCTGGGGGACCCCCATTTGAAGAGGGGCTCCGGAAGAGTAGGTACCATTTATGTTAACTGATTGTATTCTACCTGATAAGTACGAACTTAACAACTTAGATGAGTTTTCCGAGACACCATAGTGTTCTAACTTAATGAGCAGTGTCTGATGGTCTACACAATCAAACGCCTTTGATAAATCACAGAATACACCTACGGCATCATGTTTGTCTTCATAAGCATCAAGAATGTGTCTGATGAGTGCTACTCCGGCATCAGTTGTATTTCTACCTTTAGAGAACCCAAACTGTTTTTTGTGTAGTAAATTATTAAGTTTAAAATGGGAAAGCAATTGATTATAAATGAGTTTTTCAAAAATTTTACTTATTGTGGGTAATATTGAAATAGGCCTAAAATTGCTGGGGTCACTTTTGTCTCCCGATTTAAATAAAGGGACAACCTTACTATGTTTCAATAAATTTGGAAACTGATTTTGGTCAATACATTCATTAAAGATATAAGATAAGTAAGGAGCTATTAGAGGTATAATGGGTTTTATTGTGTCTATTGATATACCCGATTTATCCTCTGTTTTCTTTTGTATACCTATCGTATATACTCAAGGTGCTTGATATGCATGCAAATAACTAAAAACGTGTTTGTTTTTAAAGCGCCCCAATTCGGCTGACGTGGTAGCATATTCAGATATAGGTCTACTTACTTTCCGGCCTTGAGCTTCTTTGACGATAGACCTACAAACTCCAGCGTTATCATAACTCACTAAATATTATGAACTACACCGAAACTTGGAAGTGGCATCGCGTTACATCGCTTAAGAAAGCTTCCAATCTTAGTAAAAACCGTTAGGGTAAGTGCACCGGTTAATGGCACAGGCGCTAATACCGGACGTAAATATCGCGAACGGGCTTAATATTAAAACGACCGTGCGATACTTGTAAGTTAACGCGTCGGTTTTAGGACGCGGTTACATTGCTTCCAGGGGACAAAGTTTAGGGAAAACTGAACGCGATGATGCATTTAAGTAAATCTTGAAGAAAAAAAAAATAGGTTATTGAACCTATAAATTAGGTACCAATTGAAAATCTTGATCTAAATTACTTTGTGTTACATAATAGGGGTAAACAATTTCTTATTTACTTCGGTCTTGTCAAATTATTAACTTTCTAAGCATTATGGTATGGATCCGTGGTTTCGTACCGACTTCAAAAAAGGAAATAATCAATTGACCTGTATGTCTGTGATATCGTCAGAATGGGATAAAATTTGAGTATATCTTTTAAGGCTTCCTTACTCGTGCAAAATTTCGTAAATGTATGTATATTTTGTATAATTGTATGTTTGTCTCAGAATTGCTCGAAAACGAGAAGTCATAATACATATTTTTTTTAATTTCTATCAGGTAGGTATAGTTCAACCTGGGGTATCGTAGTTAGTTAGTTTCACCACAATCGGTACAGACGTTTTTGAGATATGGGTAATAATAACTAATATCATGAAATTCATTCATTCATAGTCCAAACGAATTTGTTTCTCCTAAACCGAGACGAATGCGTTATTTTAAGCTTTTTTTTCCATCTTTTGAAGGAAGTTGAATTTTTAAAATTATTTATTACATGTTAATATTTACAACATAGTTCATGTTATTTTGTTAAGATCAGTCAATAGTTATAAAGTGTAAATATTATTAATTTTATCTGTTGCAGAAATTATTAACAGAATCTAAAGGAGTCTTTTCCTAACACTATAACCAAGTATGTATGAAAAACACCTGCTAAAAAAAGATTAATTATAAAATCTAAATAGCAACACCATCCACCATCACAAATAATAATGTGAGCCCAGCCTAATCCAAGACGATAGCAAGACACAGCGCTCACAAGATAGTGCTCCGGGGTCATCGCAAACAAATGAGGGGTGTAAATCCACCCAGGGGGGTAGGGGGGCACAGGTAGCATTTGCTTAACCCTTTCTTGGCTAACATATGGATATACGTACCGTGTGGTTAAGACACTTGAAGTGTTTCGGACGTTCTCCTGGATTTATAGGCGGCGGTATTGGTTTTGTTTAGGTAGGGATGATAGTGGATTCGGGCGCTTGGATTCGGGCGCTTGGATTCGGGCATACGTCTTTATGAGTGGGCGTGGGAACGTTTTGAAGATGTAGAGGTATACCTACTCACTTACATAGGTGTTGACTGAAGAAAGTATGGAGGTGGGATATATGAACCGGGTGTCTTAAATTGCACACTTGCACGCTATTGAAATGTTACACATAAGTTAGACAAAGTACATAAATTTGATCAATTTTTCTTAATTGGAATATAAAGAGATTACTTATATCCGAAACCGGCCAAGTGTGAGTCGGACTCGCGCACTGAGGGTTCCGTGCCAATTTTAACTGAATTAGGGTATCCAATTACTTCCATTTAGCTAAAATAACACAATATTTTGTTGACAGCAAACATAAATTTGTTTTTCATGGTGTTTGCATAAAGAACAAAGTAATGTTAAAAGTGTTTGTTAAGATGTACAGTACCCATATTTTCCCATATTTTTTCAAAATTTACACTCGCTTAGCTTAGAAATTGGAGGGGGGGGGGGGGGGGCGACCATTTTATCACTTTGGATTTTATCTATCCATTTTATCTATCAAACGTTAGACTTTAAAAGTAAATAGTTTTAGGAACCTCTATGTCATTTTTAAAGACCTATCCATAGACACTACATACGCATAGGTTTGTCTTTTTTTTCGGTTTTAGTTTCATGTAGGTATTTAATATCATTATTTTTTATTTTTTGTGTAAAAATCGAAAAGCGGTTAACAGGATACATTTTCCTAAGAAATTCTAACAGTATGATGTTTATAGTTACAGAATAAAGTGGGTGTGACATACGAACGGACAGGCAGACAGACCGACAGACTTGACAAAACTATAAGGGTTCCGTCTTTATCCATTCGGCTACGGAAACCTAAAATGTAAGAGTTCTAATAATATTCAGTGTCAGTCTATTGTCTCTGTCAATCATTTCAACAGTTTTAACATACTACAAATATTTTTCAAGCCATATCTAATATGTAGGGTAACCGCACCAAACATCAAATACAAATACAAATGCGTTTATTTGCGTATTTTGGGTGTACAATATTGGTCTTAGTTTGTAAATACATTTGAGTTCACCAAAATTTGCTACATTTTAGTCAGCGTGCAAAATATAGTATTATGAGTTAAACCATGATAATGTCAAAAGTGGACATCATCGACATCGGACTTAACATTTATTTCTAGCGACTAAAATATTCATTAAGATGATAAAAATTATTCTCAATTAACCACGAGTGTAACTTTGTTTTAAATAAAGACCCCGTAATTCCTCTTATGTCCTCTGGCAATGCATTAAAAACTTTTACTGCCATAATAAATACATTCTTTTCAGCCAATGTCAGTCTGTATGCTGGAACTTGAAGGAGACATGTAGGACGCTTACGCAGACATTTACCCGACACTGGCAATTTTGCTGGGAAAAAATGACTGTGTTGCTTCACAAATAAACATATTTGTTTAATGTAAAGGCTGGTTAATGTCAGCAATCGAAACTGTTTAAAGAGGGGCCTGCAGGAATCTGTATAATCAGCACCACTAATGGCCCTAACACATTTTTTTTGAATTTTGAATATCAATTCTATGTCAGTAGAGTTGCCCCATATCATAAGCCCATATTGTAAAACTGAGGCAACGTAGGCGTGATATGCCTCCAGAGCAACCTCTGTAGAGACAGTTTCTCGTAATCTCTTTAGAGCAAATACGAAGCGGCTTAGCTTGTCACATACACTATTTACGTGACATTTCCAACTAAAGTGTTCATCGATAATTATTCCTAAAAAATTAGTTGTTGGTACGTTATGAATTGTATGTCCTTGATAGTCAATTTTAAGATTAATTTTATTAGATTGATATGTCCGAAATAGCATTATTTTAGTCTTGTCAATATTCACCCTCAAATTATTTTCATTTAACCAGTTAATCACTTTTTTGATAGTCGTATTTATTTCAAATTCCAGATGGTCTTCGTCTTTTCCTTTAATGATCAATGTTGTGTCGTCAGCAAAAAGAATAGATTGATGATCAATTACTTTAGGTAGATCATTAATATATAAATTAAAAAGTATTGGACCTAAAATACTACCTTGTGGTACACCGACTCTATTCGCTCTGAAGTCAGATCTGTATGTCATTTTTGTGTGAGAGTTCTTTATTTTAACCATCTTACTGATTTCCACGTATTGTCTCCGGTTTCGCAGATAGCTATGGAACCAGTCTGTTGCTGTTCCCCTAATCCCGTACTTTTGTATTTTTTGGATCAGATTGGCATGATCGACAAAATCGAATGCTTTGCTCAAATCGAAAAACAGGGCCGCTACTGGTATCTTCTTATCAAGGCATTCTACTATTGATTGAACCAATGTGAAGATGGCTAAGGTTGTATTGTGATTTTTCCGGAAGCCGTTCTGTTCTGGCCTTAATATATTAAATTTATCTAAAAAACTATTTAATCTGTAATGCATTACCCGCTCATATATTTTTGAAAATAAATCAGTAGCGTCCATGTATCAAACGCGTTCGCAATTTACACAATATCGCCATACGTCACCCGTCACGGATCCTCGCGAGACGTCTACCCCAATTACTGTTACAATAGTTTCACCGGCTATCTATTATTTTCCCGTGTCAGCTGGGGAATTCGTGCGGGGTTAAAAAGTAACAAGATGCTGTTGAGTGATTGTGTTTACGCAATTATTAAAATAATGTAAGCCCTATACACTTTTGAAAATAATTGCTACTACTTTCGTAACTATTTCCGACCATCAGTATTCAGAAACAATGTCTACTTATATTGGTATAGGTAAACGTATTCTAATGATGTCTGTTATGCGGAAATCATGTTGAGCTGTACCAAAAATTATGTTTCTTTAATTTAACTTTTTAGACGCGTTGGAAAAAATATGTTTCAGGTAGAAGAAGTGGTAAGCGAAAACGGAACTTATTTGATTAAAATCAACTCAAAGCCCTCTTTATACTCTTATAATCTCAATCTTCACTCCTCTCAATAGATACTTATTTCACTAATAAAGTCGCAAACAAAAACCGATCTCTCTCGCAAAAACAATACGCACCACTAATGGTGTAAGGTATCTATGGGCCAAAATAAATATTGTTTGTCGCATCATAAATAAGGTCGGGACAGACGGAGGGACACGCGTCACCTTTTGATACATTTCCGCTGTCGTTATTAATGACAAGTCATCGGTGGCGTCCCTAAAGGATCTAGCGTAGGGCTGGCAAGGAAACACAATTTTTGAGTTGGTAACTTAATAATCTAGAATAACCTTAAAAGAGGAAAGAAATAAAGAGTGTTTGCTTCACTATAGGTGGACTATAAAAAGAAAAAATGAATTGAAAAGACTCTATCAACAACTGCCTTGCTCTGAATTGTTGAGTTTTTTTCGAATCGAGCGTTTCCTCGATGCGTAGGCGCAGTTTCTTATACCTAAGTATCTACTTCATTTTGTTGTAATATCATAGGATTATTATCGTTATTTTTAGATACGGAAGAGAAAAGAGCTAACACAGATTTATGAAAAAATAACTCGTATAGCCATAGGTTAAATCCAATCTGAAAATCTTTCTAATCATTACAAGCCAACTTAAATACATTTCTCATATACGAGTATTACATTTTGTCTTGAAAAATACTAAAAATCTAAGACCCACTGGAACCATCTAGCAGCCCTGCACAATTCATACTCCGCGACCTGCCCGGCATAATAATAGATCGGGGGTGTATCGCCGCCCGTAATATCATGTGAGACGCTGGCGAATTTATCAATAGCATTATATCGCGAGCTGTGCTCAGCCTTATATTTTATTCAGCCGGCGCTGTTTTGACATTGATCACGCCGTTTGATGGAAACCTTCGTGGATCGAGCTTTTTACAGAGTTAAGCTTTTTACTCGTATTTTTTCAAATTCGTAATTCAAATGCACGCATGAATGAGAACGATTGGTGGTGAATTAGCACAATATAGATATGGCATATACTTATTCAAGGAAGAAGACTAACAAACTGAGTTTTATTTCGATTTTAGAAAGTAATTAAACCAAGTTATGTGTATAGCGTATAAGTACAGCTCAAGGATCTGTTGTTTATATTGCTTGTAAACCGTTCCATTGTTTCAAAATCAAGATATACTAAAACACAATATTGGCCACATTCGATGAATGTTTTTGATGTGATCGTTTATGGATAAAATTCTTCACAGAATAAACATTAGGCTTAATTTAACAAAGTTCACCAAAAATTTCGTCCAAATAACCAGTAAACAAGGAGCTCGAGCACACGAGCCCAGTTTACGACCTCACAACTCTGGGTCCAGATACGCCTGCTTTATCGACTGCCCGAGACTGCCGCAGAGTCATATAGTGTATTTAATCGTGTTGATTTAGCAACCTATAGGACAGCTTGTGAAATGGTTTTGGGAAAAAGGCATTATTGATAAATATATTTTTATTTTTTAGCTATTCTACTAGGCACAACCTTTGAGCACGGTTTGCGACCAATGTTTATAATATACATTGTGTTTTTTGCAAGCAAATATTACATTTATAACCATGAACAGAACCTTTACCAGTCATCATCATTATCATTAGCAGCCAAAGTCCGTCCACTGCTGTACATAGGCCTCCCTGACGGCTTTTCACAGCGACCGATCACTAGCGGTCTGCATCCAGTTAGAACCTGCGATCTTTACAAGGTCATCTCTACAGCTTGTCGGTGGAAGTCCTACGTTGCGTCTTTGGTCGAAGGGTCTCCAATCTAGAACTTTTCTGCCCCGACAGCCATCAGTTCTTTGCGCTATGTGCCCTGCCCATTGTCACTTAGCTTCTAATTCTCAACGATATGTCCGTTAACTTAGTTATTTTACGTATCTCCTCATTTCAGATTCGATCTCGTAGAGAAATATCCAACCCAGCTTAGCCTCTCCATCGCTCGTTGTGTGATTTTAAGCTTCTTTATAAGGTCCATAGTTAGACCAAAGTATTATAAGTATATTTATCAGTAGCTAAAAATCATCACAAGGTAAGTGTCTTAGTCCTATGATATATGTATGTAATTTCGATGTAATCTAAAACTCTGAGTTTAGTGACAAACAGCTCACCAAACTCTATTTAAAATCTTACTTCGCAACCACGACAAAAATAAATAATGCAGTCCACACTCCGCCAACACACACTTCCTACATTTTTAACTTGCACACTTATAATCGATCAAATCCCATACAATCTCAGCAATTTTTAATCCCGCCGCAAGTTGAAACGTATTGTTCCGAGTCCCACGAAGCCGCGCGAATATTTCACTTTGATTCGGAATGGTATCACGTAATTTCATCTCCCTGAGCACACTGCTTTCTTATAAATAAACCAGTGTATAGGCAGCGATAAATTACGCTTTCCGAGATTTTCGTACGTGTATCGCGTTGTATAATTTAATTCTTGTTTGTTTAAAGCGGGCGGGATTGGCGTTGGCGTTGAATGAGTACATGCTAGTGGGATTGGTACGTTGTTTACGGATTGGCTTGTTTTTCGTTAACAGGTTTTAGGGATCGATTTTTTATTCGCAAGCTAGGAGGACGTGCTCGAGGTTGGATTTTGTGTGTTGCCAGTAATTGGTGTTGTTACCCTAACATAAATAGTGTTGCATTCCGTTTGATGTGATTTAGATGTTGATTGATGTGGCTTTGCCTTTTTTGAGCTTTTGTTATTGAGTTTCACAACTGTCACGTTACTGGAAAATCGCTACTACTACCTACTACCTACTTAAAACTTGTATCAAAGTTAAAAATCTTAAAACAGCGTAGGTAAGAGTGTTATGTCTATGCAGAAAAAAGTTAAGATACAGATCACAACCTACACGTTGACTTTTACTCGTATTTAACTTTGCATTACTTTTGTTAATTACAGTTTAAACCACATCGCTTATACGGAATTCGTAACATTAATAATAAACTTAGCCAATGCTCATGCAAAAACGCAATATATTTAATTTTTAGAAACCTAAATAAATCTTAACTCTCTTAACAATAATGTTTAGATGAAATTGATAGGCCACAAACAAATTAAACATCCCACACAAAACTCATTCATTGAACCACATCCTATTGTCCACGATCTTAATAGATAAACATAATCAACTTACGGCTCCATCATAAGTAAAGGACGGCCTAGATTAAATTTATGCGTCCTAAAATAATTAATTCCCTTTAACTTCATTAAGAAACCCGCATAGGTGTAATTACAATGAGCCGAGGAATCTTAATTGTCGAATTGAACTCGGGAACACGGTTTTGGGTTTCGACAAACTTCACTATCTTACGACTGCTATTTTTACCATTATGCTTGGAATAAAAAGTTTTTATTCCCTGAAAACTATTTTTCTCTCTTTATCTTTACTAATATTATAAAGCTGAAGAGTTTGTTTGTTTGTTTGTTTGTTTGTTTGAACGCGCTAATCTCAGAAACTACTGGCCCGATTTGAAAAATCTTTTTTACGTTGAATAGTCCATTTATCGAGGAAGGCTTTAGGCTATATAACATAAAGATACAACTCATAAGACCACAGCAGCAATGAAAAATGTTGCGAAAACGGGAGAAAGATATTCCTTTTGAGAGCTTCCGCTGCGTACGCTGCGGAAACCGCTTAAGTTACACAAAAATCATGTATGACAGGATTGTTCAGCATTAAGAGTTCTATAATAAAGTCCGCGACAGCATATGTCTATCTGTTATGGTTGACTTACTACAACCTTTTTTATGTTAATAAATTTGTAAAAAAATAATGCATCATTTTTAGAGGTGTATTATACACACAGGTATTTATACTTATCAAAATAAATACATTCATCATCACGAGCATTTCATTTAGAACAAAGTTGCCCTTTATATCATTTGATTCCAATAAATATCTTAGGAGCTATCACAGTTTTAACATCACAACGTGCGCTTGCGCTTATTATATTATAAAGCTGAAGAGTTTGTTGGTTTGAACGCGCTTATCTCAGGAACTGCTGAACCGATTTGAAAAAATATTTCTGTGTTAGATAGCTTATTTATTGAGTAAGGCTTAAGGATATAAATCATCACGCTACGACGGGAGGGGAGGGAGCAAACTCAAAACGCGCGGACGAAGTCGCGGGGGACCGCTAGTGTAAGCTATAAAGGACAAAGTCACATGGAAGGCTTACTATGCTACATATTGAATAGATTCATGCTTGGTGAAGATGATTTAGTAGTAACTTACTGCCTCGGTGGCACAGCGGTTAGTGGGTCGCACTATAAAGCGACGGCATCGCTCCCGGGTTCGATTCCCAGGTCGGGCCCAAAAATATATACCCGGGTTTTTCTGTTCATAAATTCTTAGGGAAGCCCGGAGTTAGGAAGTTGGCGGGTTTTACCCCCGTGCCTCGGAAAGCACGTAAAGCCGTTGGTCCTGCGCCTGATCTCTCTCCGGTCGTATCAGATTGCTGTCCCATCGGGCTATGATTTGAGAGTGAAAGGAATTGAGAGTGCACCTGTGTCTGCGCTCACAATTGTGCACTGATTAAACTCTCTGCATTATCAGGTGGTTGACTGGTAGAGAATGCCATTTGGCATTAAGTCCGCCAATTGTACATCTTACAGTGCAATAAAGTTTAAATAAATAATATGTCCCGCGCAACCGATTAGTCGTTGTGACTGTAACCATGAAATATAATACTTTCAAGCATATGATACTAAGGCGGTACTCAGTCAGCGCCACGTCTGAATACTTACATCAAAACTTAACTCTTTCAAAGCGGCGTTTTAAACAGTAAGGGGAACCATTTTTTTTTGACGACGAACATCACGGTCTCTTAACAATCTTAATATACTTGGAACTCGGCTCATCATTTCACCCAGCAGTGTGTCACCTCACATAACACCACCGGGCGTTATTCAAGATCGCATAATGGGATGAATATATGGGCTACAGTCGGTCAGGGGGCATCACGCCACAACAATAAGATGTAATAATGCCTTACCGTTAGGGATACCATAAAGCAGAAATAGCACAGACCTGAGTAAGTTATTTTCAAATCGTTTAAAGTCTTTATAATCGGCATTTTATTTCACTTTGTAGATGACACGTGAACGAAAAAGGTACCAAAACTAGGCTAACTAATAAAGAGAGTCCCTACAGATTTGCTTAAAAATCATTGATTCGATACCATTTCTAATTTACCTATAAATAAAAATAAAGGTCTTCAAGGGGTCGAAAAAAGGTAACCAGCTATATCTGTCTCAACCTATCACAAACTTAAGCCGCCCTGAAAATGATGTAAGAAATGCGGCTACCTGAACGGTATTTTTAGGCGAACGTGTCCACATTGATCACTGTATTCGATCTGTACGATGACCAAGTGTAAATGATTCCTAATTCTTAGCTGTCATTAGGTGCGTTATTGACTATACTGCCTCTGTGGTGCAGCGGTAAGACCGACGGCTGCGCCAGATATCCCCGGTTCGGTCCCCGGGTTGCGCCTAAAATATGTACCTGAGAGTTTATAAATTCTCAGGGTAGCCCGGAGTTGGCGGTATTTCACCCCCGTGCCTCGGAACGCACTTAAAGTCGTTGGTCCTGTGCCTGATCTCCGGTCTCTCGGTCGTGTTAGATTGCCTTCTCATTGGGCTGTGAGAGTGAAAGTCGGCTAGTCGTTAAGACTGGAAACCTTAGTCGAAATCGGTTAGAGGCACTAATACTATTATTATTTGTAGGTAAATATGTCATATTATACATTCTTCGTCCGCATTACATCTGTCAGGCCTGGCGACCCTACCAGTCATTGTTAACACCGTGATCTTAGCACAAAGACTTACCTACAGGGATAGAGCTAAGAAAGCCGCGGATAGTTCGACCATTGTTGTTTAAATTAATCAAACTAAATGCACGGATAATCGTAGCCGATGGATCCCGTCTTTGTCTTGAGAAATGTTTCTATTGTTCGACCATTTGGGTGCTGAAAGAGGTAGCTGAAATGAACAAACATCTTTGAATTTTACCCGCCATAAGCTGTTGACTACGGGGTACGTTTACTAAATAAAATACAAGTGGGTGTGTGGGTGCATTAAAGATAATTAAAACTATGGGTTTTTACCGTAATTAGTAGTTATGAGTTTATTTATTTTTAACTTACATAGTAGTACCATGTTACAAGAAAAAATATATAAAAAAAAAAACGCGACTCACAGATTATACAACTTTATATGGAGTGAATGATTTTAAGCTAGCGTCTACGCACATCGTGCACCGACTCCAAATTTATTGGTTTCTCCTAAATAACTTCTATTTAATTAAATGCGTTATTTTAAGCTTTTTAATCATTTTTTTAAGGGCGGTATTTTTTTTTACATTTTTATTTTTCTTTCATGATTTTTAGTTATTATATTATCCAACAATGATAAAACTGACACCGTAACTTATATTGAAATATAACCTAATTCAATAAAAAAATAAACATCTCACTATGAATGAATTGTCGTTTTCGAGAAATCGATGGACAAACATACAAATATACAAACATACATACACTTACGAACTTCAGCACCCGTATTTTGAAGCGTGACTGAATACTCAAACATAACGATTTATTACATTAAACTGATTACCTCCTTTTTTCATCGGTAAAAAAAGTATCTCACTTCGTAGGAATCGTTGCGTGAAAGCGTATTAGTTGGAAAATGCAATCAGCCCATGTCCATGGCACCGATATGTCTTCTCTCCACAGTCAATAAAATTCGGAATACAGTAGGTAAACTGAGGTAACTAGTATTTGGTAAAAAAAAACACGTAAAAATATCAAATACCTGTCTTTTTATGTATCAACTTGCAGCATACTAAAGAAATACCAATTAGCTTATTGATCTAGCTTCATTTAGGCACAAGTAATCTTTTGTAATAACCTCTTCTTTTTTGCAGTCGGTCAAAAATACAAGGTACTCAGAATTAGTAACTGAACAACTTTCTTCAGAAACATGGGTCGAAATATGCCAAAAATTATTTAACTCTCCATAGTAATCACCGATTCAGTATGTGAAGTCAAATTATTTTTGGCCTTATTCGACCTATGTTTATACGAGAAAGTTGTTCAGTTACTGATTCTGAGTAGGTCCCTTCATTATTTACTCGTTGTTTTGAAACACCTTGTATTGGTAATCTAGAGTTACACAAAAAATACTGTATTTGTAAGAAAATTGTACCAGTTTAGGTTGAGTTGGGTATAGTTGAGGCAGAAAAGAACACACTGGGCGCGTATTACGATGCAGTTTTGATAGGTAAGTGGCTCAGCTTTACTGTCAAATTAGCAATTCGTATTGCGATTGCGCATGATGTGTATAATAAAATTATAATAAAACAACATAAATATTAATATTCGTAGCATTGTAGTATTATTATAAAATTAATAATATTTCATCTTGAGCTGACTGGAAATTGAATGGCTAAAGTTGGATCGCAATACGCCCCCTGCACTAATGCACGAACATAACGAACTGCCTCCATACTTAAACTGGGACACTTGACCACTGCAAATGAATAAAAATCAGCCGGCCACCGCTATTTGTTGTGGAAAGTGGGAGAAATGTGGGTGTAAGGACAAATGAAGTATTCATAGTGCATCCGGATGCATTCCCTAAGGAGACTGTGTCGATGAGAACAAAGTATGACTTTGGGGAGTGTATGATAGGAATAGATTTATCTTATGGAATCCAAAATGTTATGTTTACTACGACTAATTCTAAGGTAAAAGAATAAGAAAAATGTTCGAAGAGTAACCAATATATTTAGTTTATATAGTTTCTTTTCAGCTTTATAATATTAATATAGATTAGGTATTTTCTTTATTAATAACAAACAAGGAAAAAATAAACTTATGACATGTAACATAAAAAAATAACTTAAAATCTACCTATTCAAAAACGAAACCATTTCCTTCCGTTCAGAAAAATATAAATCTGGTTACAATAATACATCTTTTTTTTTTCATATTCCTTAATAAATCACAATTCAAACGTTGTTAGTAGATTTTTGTGTAGACTTATTGCTAGTGTTAGATTTAGTTATTTTTTTCATCTAGTACAGTGTGTGGGCTAAGGATCCCGTTTTGGGTTGGGTATAAGCCTCCTCTAGCTTTTCCCAACTTTCTCTATCTGGGGCCTGATCTATCCAGTCTCCTCCCTCCGTCTGCAAAATAGCGTCTGCCCACCGCTGCTTGGCCTGCCTTCTTTTGCCCGAAAGTCCCTTCCATTTTGTGGTTTCTATGGTCCTCATTTTGTCTGTGCAGCGTCCGATGTGACCAGCCCATTTCCACTTTTTTGTTAGTGTGTGTTTCAGTGCGTCTGCGATCTTTGCTTTCTACTTTATGATTTCGCTTCTTATTTTATGTATTTCCTGATCTGGAGTATACTTCTCTCCATTGCCTTCTGTGTATTCTCAATCTTTTGTTAATATTATTTGTGAATATCCAGGTTTGACAGCTGTAAAGGAGACATGGCGTAATACAGGTCTTACACGTTTTTTTTTCATATGTAGGCTTTAGTTTCCTTTTAGAATTTCTTTTAGTGACCAAAACTTTTTCCATGGCAGATTATTTCTTCTAAATTACTGTTTGCGTAAAATGAGACTTTCTTTCATTACAAATGTAACTGACTACATATTCTATTATGTGTCCGTTTACATGTATCAGTTTATAAGATCTATGACGTGTCATGCAAGGATTAACAGTAACTCTACTACATTGTCAGGAAACTTATATTATCAATGCAGTGACTTAAAAAGGCCACAAAGAAAGGCTAACCTAACACCCATATCTAACACAAACCATGAATTAACGGGCGCCCACTCAAGTATAGTCCTTTCGCTCTGACTGGGTTCGAAATGAGAAAAGTTCCCAACAAAATCCACTGTTGACGAGTCAATATTAACTACAAACGGACAAACTTACTGGTTCACAAACTAACTTGTATTCTAACCCTTATTTTTATAACCGTAAGAGTCTATAAGAGGGTAAGGAATGGTGAGGTTGTTTGTAAAATGGCGGCGTTCCGATAAAGTTTTTCTAATAAGGTCGGACTGATGTGTCGGACTATCTAGGTTTTGTTGCATAGCCTTTTATCGCTTGCAATGTTGCGTTATATAAAATGAAATTGCAGTCAAAACGGTGTAACTATTCAAATTGAATTTACTTTAAAGGTTTCAAAACAGCGTACAATTAATAAACATCTAGAGGCTCTTCACAAAAACATTCAAAAATCCGAAATCAGGCAAGAAAGACCCTTAGCACATCACTTTAAGCAGCGATGAAGTCACGATACAGAACCGATGCAGTCGCAAATTGTTAACCTTTACACACTTGCGCTACTTTAAGCATCGAAAACGTCGCAAATGCGTAGTGTACATTGGCGACAGCATCGATTGCATTAGCATCGATAAAGTCGTGCTTCTGCATCGATACAATAGCGCGACAGCATCGATGCTGAAAGTCGCAGTGTGTAAGGGGTCAAAGTGACTTTTTAAATAAACTATCTGTAACTTTGAAAAATATAAATAGATAAAGTAATAACTACTTTAAACAAACAAGTTTTGTACCAATAGTGTACATAGGACCTTATGTTTCAAAGGCGATTTTCTTCCATATTAAGTGGGTTTAAACGTCGTCGCTATTGATAATTTCTATAATACAGCTTTTCATGGTCTCTTCAAATCTGACAGTTGGTGTGAAAATATTGAGTGGTCTTCAAAAAGGGGAGGCTTACGTCATAACCCTACATAAAACGATGTGTCACCACGAAAATACTCGACATTTTCCACTTTTTAATTTGTCATTCAACCACTTACTCTCGCGATTTGTATGGGAGAGCAATCATTAAGAGATCCCTCTCGACGCGTGTAGCTATAGACAATAGACGTTGTCTATGGAGCGACTCTATGGCGCAGTTTAGTCTATGCTCCCATTCAATTTCACGTGGAGTGTTCAGTGTTGAATGCGTTCGGGAAAGACTGTATGGATTGTTGGGAAATGTGTTTTTTGAATAAATAAGAGAAATTATTTCATTTATAAACCTACCTACTTGGGTACTCATTAATGAATAATTGTTCACCTTTTTAAATTCTTTGTTCTAGATTTTTTATGAAAGAGAATCAGAATACCATAAATAAATGTTAAATATACCAAGATATCGCAAGTTTCCAAGATATGATGAATATTAGGTTCTGAAATTTCGCTGATTTATTTCGCGCACATTTTATTTAAACTATACCTACATCTGACGTTTCGAATGCTTCACATAATCCGTGGTCACAGGCAAGACTAAGGTGTTATTTGTCAATACCTAGTTATGAAAAATGAGGCTACCGTTACTCATATATATTAATTGACGTTCCTTTAATTCGTCGTTTTAATAAAATCTGCAAATAATAAGTACTCATAGATAATAAATCACATAACTGAGGTATATTATATACCTCAGTTATGTGATTATGTGAATTCTATTGTGACTTTTGGAAATTGTATCAAAATCCGAATGGTGTAAAAATATATGGAAATGTGCCAATTCAATAATATAACAAGTTAAGTCAGATCAAAGTTATTCAATAGCATAACATCTTGAAGGGATCTTCGCAATAGGAGCAACCCCATCGTTGTTCGGAAGACTTATTCAATAAACAGATTTCTTTGCGTGTAAACACGGTGGTTTGGACAGCTCTTGACATAGCCCTTGCCACTTATTGAATGGGAATTCGATTAGGGACGTACGGGATTGAAGGTTCGAATACGGATTTTTTTGAAATACTTTTTATATTTTTAAAATATTATTATTAAATTCAATTTATGATGTAAGTACCTGGCTTCTGGATAGTCTCGCTATTGACTCTGTCTATGCCACGCGCAGTGAGTTACTACGCAAAGAGTGATATTATACATATAGCGAAGCAAAAAATACGCAATTATGACGTAAAGATTACAACGTATTTCTAGAATTGATGATTGAATTTTACTTTCCACCCTAGTGATGAAAAAGCTATTTTCCACCCGACTATCTTAATATGAAAGCTTTATTTTTCGAACAAGAGAGACGAAAAACTTACTTGTGATGACATTTCCATATGCTAGTAATAGTAATTTAATAATGCAACTTTTAGTTTGGGCTATTAATCAGGAACCCCATTAAAAAGACGGTAGATGTTACGTCAGGCAGTTGAGGTTGAAGTCAATCGCAGATGCAGTTGCAAATCTTATTTTAGAAGACACATAAGAGATAAGCAATAAGGGATATCGTTTCGGATATATCCGACAGTTTACTCGGTGCTACTTTGCAGCATCCCTAATTCCGATGTAAAACATGCGGACAAGGGGTCAGATTGTTACAACGCCCTCGAGGTTATTTTGCGGGTATTTTTTGTCCGATACCCCAAATATTTGGGGTCTTTTTGTCCGATACTTCAAATATTGGCCGGTTGTATCGTTTTGATTAGGTGCGCTTTTATTGCGAGTTTGAATTCGTACAAGTGTAGGGAAAATATGTCCGGAGGGGCTCAAAAATGTGTAAAGAATATGTATTATTTCTTAGATTTTGCCCTTAGTTGCAAAAATATGTTATATTGAGTTTCAGCTCCAAAATAGATGCCTTTCTGTCAGCTAAGTAACAATGTCTATCCACACGAGTCCGTTTTGTCTGCATAACCTAGATAATTATGTCATCATTGAAATTTTGGCAACTAAACTAGATAATAAAGCTGTTCAACATAATCACAATAAATTACCTGCTAGTTGCGCTGGCAACACTCACGCGTGATTAAAAAATGGCGTCCGCACCCGTAATAATAAATTCTCAACGCCAACTTTTTGTTCCGCCTGTTTTCAAAAACGAGAAACTGTCGTATTTCCCAGCGCGCTCGTAAAGTATCCTGACGTCTGCGGATAGGATAGAATATGCACACCCGATATTGTTTCTTTGAATTTTAAATACGCCTCGAACAGTTGCCGCCAAATAGATAACCTCAAACCTTTGCTGTCAAATCTTA